>JAVDBV010086855.1:0-12776 GCA_032619315.1 Piper longum | reverse complement strand
ATAAAATAAAATAAACACATAAAAATCAAAATGACATGCTCTATAACTATCAACCTACCCAAGCTGCCCGTAACGCGTCCTAACGCGGTAAACGGCCTAAAACTAATTCTACGATCAAACTACATAATAAAAAAAACTGGACTGCATACTCTCATATATTCTGATAACTCATTCTTTTCTGCTGTATTCATGACGTTATCATCATATACTTGGGTACACATGACCCCTCGTAGCTCATACACGCGACTGGCGTCGGCTCAGTACACGTGTTCTGAAACATACTCGACTCGAAATAACGGCCGAACCGACCGGTTATAAATATAAAACCCTAACTCGAATCGTGGGTTTTACATTACCTCACCGAAAAAGTCACCAAAAACTGCTAGAAAATTGGATTCACTAAATTCACCAAAATTTTTCCGAGTTCATAGAGCCAAATCCAATCGAACTTTAAATGCTGCTGCGTACCAAATTCAAGTCTCAAACAGCGTGACAAACTTTAGTTGTTGCCGATTGCTAACAACATGAGGTATAATTAACTCTAACATAATTACTTAAAAGTGATAATTATTAGCACACCATGCTAGGATTTGATTGACTGATATGATAAATATTTTTATTTTGAATAAAGATGAATTACTTGATATGAATTGTATTAAAATAAATGATAAGTAACAAATTAAGTAAATTGAGCATGAATTGTTATTTAAAAGGAATGTAGTTAGAAAATCTAATAGGGATTGATGTGTGTGATTTGATATGATAAGTGTTTTGATGTGTGTGATATAGGATGTGTGAATGTATCACAATGAATGCTAGCTTTTGGTTTTGATGTGTAGGTATGGAATAAGTTCTCACTGCCTAGACGCGTGGATACAATTGGAACTTCAACCCATAGTTGCAAAAACCAGAATCAGACATTGAATTAGATTGAAAGGGAGTCATTGAATCAGGCCGATTCATTAAAATCGGACAAGAATTGGTTTACTTCAATCGACCAAAATTGGTAGAGTTATATAATGCATTAGGACGTGTTATAAGGCAATTTAGGTGAGTTATTATTTATATAACATACATTGTGATGTTTTGGTGTGTGTATTATATTTTATATTTTTTTTTCTATTTTTATCGATTTTTTTAAGATTTATTATGAGATAGTTATTATTTTTTACTCGAATCAGAGTCAAGTCAACTTTTATTTATTATATTGCCACTGCCTTGCTGACCCCCTCACCCTTTCTCTCCCCTTCTGCCTAAATCAGTTGATTCTAACCCAAGTCGACTCGGATGAGAATCGGCTCACAACATAAGAATTAGTTGATTCTTAGTCCGATTTTTGGGTAGAACAATCCATCCTAATTTTGATCTAGTTTTCTACCAAGCCTAGCTAAATAGACCGATTTTGAGTGGAATTGGCCGATTTTTACAACTATGCTTCTATCAGGTTTGTTTATGACTCACTTCTAGTTTGATTCCTTTACTCTATCATGATTTATTTTAATAGATATACAAACCTATCGAGTGGTAGATTTATTATATCCCACTCCACACGGACCATTTAGTTGCATGAAATTTTCGGATTAATAGCCCTCGAGGATAAGATCTCTCGAGTTTATTTTCGAAAACTTGGATCCAGATCATGATGCCTTTGAGCCTACTATATTATAATCCCTACCCAGGCCTATATATATGTAGTTTTTTCGAGTTTTTCAGTGAATATGAGATAAGGGAAAATCAACAATTGTGCTATGCGAGCGGGTGCATGCTAGTCAAAGTAGGCTCTGGACTGGTGAGCGGGTCATTCCATTCTTGAAGGATCCTGGCAAATCCACTTTTGAGTTCCTCAAACCTGGAGAAGTGTGGAGGATTATGTATATTACAATGCAGCACATATCCAAACTTGTACTTTCAAAGGGTACTTAAGGCACATCCCTGAGAGTACACAACTTTTGTATTCAGGGCCAGGAGTGATACAAAGGATGTAGAGGGCTGAAAGAATAGAAATTAATTTTCTTGCACAAGAAATAGTTTTAAAGTTGTCAAAGAATGAGATAAGATAGAATGAGATGCTTCAAATCGAGGCAGATGGCTCCTAAGTAGCGCCCTTATAAGAGTTTCTATGAGAAGTATAAGAATGATTTTTTTTAACAGAAGAGTTAGCTCTCCTATGCCAGTTTGTTTATTAGTTATTTCTGGACCACTAACACTCATTAGTAACATTTTTCTATTATCTATGTTGGTGAGAATCTTGAGGGCTGAGCGGTGTCGGGACTGCAGAGGAACACCAATTCAACTTGCACACATGTACCTACTTAGGCTGAATGAAAACGTGAAATGATGAACGATTGAGAATGATGGTAGATGTATGTTTTAAATGTGATATTGCATGAAATGATTTGTGTGTGGTATTGTTATAATTTGAGTGGAACATGAGAAGCCAATGGGGTCGAGACCCAATTCTAGATGATGGAAAAATGTTGATGCTGGAAAATTTATGAGAAGACATCATGTTTTTGTTACGTTTTCTATTTTAATTGTTATATATATATATATATATATATATATATATATATATATGTTATTTTTTGTTGACAGAGTGGTCCCTATTGCACTTTTAGGGGAGGCTATCCGTTTTGTTTTCAAAATCTTTATTTTCCAAACTTTTTAACGAGATTGTCATGTCTGAATGAGATTGCATATCATGACAACTATTAAGAATAATGTTAGAACCTAAGCATCTCATCCATGAATTGCATGTTTGCATCATCATCTTGAGACGCTGAGGTTAGATCCAGGTCGGTTTAACCGAATCAAGTACATTAGCAAACAATTTGGTCGCCAATAGCATTTTCGGGTTGGTTTGCAGGTAAATCGAAACGAGGTGTTATATTACTAGAAGAATGATCTCTGCTTCCCCACTATCAGAGATCTTCGAAACAACATTTGTTTCCTTGTACCTTCATACTTTCAATTATACTTGAGATGATAAAATTTTGTAACTTTTTTTGGCTAACTACCTTTAACCATGTGTGATTTGGTGACAAGGGGCTTGTTTGGGAAAGTCATTATTTTAATAATCAAAAGGAGGCCTGTTTGAGAAAGCCATTATTTTAACCATCAAAAAGAATATAAGTGTGGAAGGAGGACTATTTAATTGTATCCAAGTCATGACCATTATTGTGCCATCAATGGGTTGCATAATGTGGATTTTAAGAGTGGAGTAATTTTATATTCAAGGTATGTTAAAACTTCACTAATAATTTAAGGGACGACGAATATTTAAAAGCTCTTATGTTATTTCTAACAAATGCATAATGGTAGCTATATTGTGTTAGTTTTCTCGTATGTCAAGCCTAGAAAGCACCATCACACTTTTCATGTGCGAGTGAGAGAATTTGGAATGCACTCATGTGTTGGTGATGTGCTTCTCCCCATCTTGTGTTAGTGGCGTTATATTTATTAAACGCCCAATATTTGAGGAGAATTCCAAATTTATTAGGTTTTCTATTATTAATAGAATTACCTATATAATTCTCATCAAAATTATGTCTATTAGGAAAGAAATAACATATTAGGAGTTTTATTATGATTTATCTATAAATAAAACCCCCTAATGGAACCGACCTGGATAATGAATTCTCATGGAGAGCATGTTGGTGGTGATAAAGGTTTGGTGCTTTAGTTTATCGGATCTAGGCTATGGATTCACATTCTTCCCCTAATTGTAAGTTGAATAAACCAGTGAGAGCATCCTCGATATAATTTACTGCAAAGATACACTTTCTAATCTCTGATTTATTAAAATCGTTACTAGTAATTGGAATTAAATCAACCTATAAAATTGAATTCAATAACTTCGATTCTAATAAAATTAAATTCAATAATTTCGATCCTATTCTATTGCAAAGGTAAGTTTACCTTCATTCAATTTTGCTTTCACTCCATTTAGATGTCAATCATTTTGAACAAATCCTCCGATCACCTCCTAACATGCATTTTGCAATAATCTCTGAAGTTAATTAACACTTTCATGAACAAAATGGCTATGGTTAAAGCACGATTTTAATGAAATAAAACAAAAGAAAGCAATAACCCAAACCGTTCTCAATATGCCTATCATAAAGTGTAAACTAGGCAATCAGTATAAATCTGTATAAAATGTTTGTTTGTGTAAGCAAATGAATTAGCTAAAAATCTCATACATATAATACAGATTTGAAAGGTAAATACCCCCATTTAAAGCATTTGCAAGAGGTGGAATGAACTAAAGGACTCTTTGGTTGTCTTGAAATCATACGAAAGAAATTTAATATCTAGAGATCAAAATTTTATTTATGTTTGGTTGTACATAAATTTTAGTTAAAAGAAATTTTACTTTAAGCCACAACAAGTCTATGGAAAAAATTTTAAATAATTTTTCTTGTAAAAAACAAAAAAAGAAGGAAACTATTGGAGACACGTATGGAAATAAATATATTTTATTTCATCTTATTTTCCTACTATTTAAATATGTAAAAAAATCTTTAAAATTTTCATGTTATTTTATTTTAATGTATTTTTAATTTTTATAAAATTATTTTTTTTATTTACACTATTTTCATGTCAACTAAACGGGCCCTAATAAAGCAATTCTTACTAATACATGCTCTTCCAACATAAATAAAAGAATTGTAACTTCTCAAAAGAGTGAACTCATATATGTTCTATGGCAAGCACTAAAAGTTAGTAGTGAAAAGAAAGATTTTATTTGAAAGCTCCAAGTCTGTCTAAGATAATAAAACAAACACTAGGATCCGTAAGTAGACATTGTTCAACAAGCAAATCAATTCAACAAGCAGATCAATCAATTAAAGCATACATATATACTATCATACTAAGATAAAATGCACAAATAAGTTAAGCAATAGCCAAAACAACTAAGTAGATAGGTATATCAAGCTTTCAATACAATTATTGAAAAAAGATCAAACACCTAGGGTTCGGTCAATAGCATTGTCATAACCATTTGCTAATTTAAAATTTTTCTTGTAACTAAGCTATTAACCAAATTTATAAAGTTCTGTCATAAACAAGTTTTCAACAAAACCATTTTGTTGAAGGTTAAAATATGGTTAAATTAGTTAAAAAACATATATCACAAACCCAACTTTATCAAGTTGGTTAAAAATTAAGCTATTTAAAATATTTTCTCATTCATAAAATATAAAATATTTTCACTATCCAAATTATATTAATCTAGTATTATCAATTATGAAAATGACAAATAAATAATCTAAATTAAGTAATTTGATCAAATTGATACTTTGACAATTAAAAATTTTAAGATTAATGTTGAGGTAGAAACAAGGAAAAATTGAAATTCTACTCAACCTAAAAATCTTAAAAAATTGATAAACTTAATCTAAATATTTATAACCGTTCTCGGATTAATTTTGTTCTTATTAATACCTACTTAATATAGATTTCTTAAATATTATAAATCTTAAATGCCAATAAAATCCTGCTTAATTTTGGATTTTTTGTTTATTTATTTGTTATTATTTATAGGCAAAGAAACCTTAGACTTAGAGTATAATTATACCAAAATTAAAAATTCAAGAAACAAGATTAATCCTATTTAAATTTTTAAAATTTTGTTCAGATTAAAAATGTTAACTTCTTAATTGCTAACTTATTTAGGATGTCTACTTATTTGTATTATGATATTCTCATTAAATTTTAAGATTTTATATAACCATTTCATACTAAATTTGAAATGGATTTTTTTGATAAGTATATAATTATTACCTACGTAATCAAATTTACATATCTATTAAATTAATATATTGTTAGTAAAGTTGAGGGTCTTCAGCTAGCAAGGTATTTGAAAGCCCAAAAAAACCTAAAGAAGGCTTGCCAACAACAACACAACATTTGATTTTGCTGAAAATTTAGCCATTTATCTAAATTATATGAATATTTTTTTTATAATTAAGATAAAATTGACCTTATCTTCCTACAAGTAATCCAAGAGCTCACAGTAAATGCGCTTAATACAAAAAGTATATGTTGTTGCTAATACTAATTTTTCTCAAATAAAAAAAGAAGAATAATTGGTTATTTAGGCTATGTTTGGTTATCTGAAATTATACAAAAAAAATGTAAAATTTGGAGGCTAAAAATTTTCTTTTATTTGACACTTTGGAAATTTAATCAAAGAAAATTTTATTTTCAATTAAAACAAATCTAGATGTAAAGCTTACAAAGTAACATTTTATTGTGAAAATAAAAGAAAGTGGGGGAAATTTTGAGAGACACACGTCGGAAAAAATATCAATATTTTATTTTATTTTCCTACTATATAACATATAAGAGAATTTTTTTAAATTTTTATATCATTTTATTTCTATTTCCTATAAATTGTTTATTTAATTTAATCTTTTCATGGAGACCTAGGTGATATTTAATATTCGCTTTCCCACTAGTGGGCATCAAGCCCAACAACAACAGGCCCAAAACTCAGCCCACCTACATCGAAAGCCTACATATAAATACCTCCTCATCCCCTCCCCAATCCTTTGGATAAACCCTAGAGCTCGACGAAACCCTAGGCTCCGTTCTCCCCCCGCTCTTGCTCGTTCGAATCTCTCCTCTCTTTGGCCGAGGCAAGTTCGCGTTTTTCTTGGATTTCTTGCGCTTTTTTCGTTGTTACCGATGTCGAATTTGGGTTAAAGATTGCTTCTTTTGATGGTTCAGAATGGGGGAAGTCAGGGAGAACGATGCGTACGAGGAGGAGCTGCTTGATTACGAGGAGGAGGAGGACAAGGGTCCCGACTCCGCTGCGGCCAAGGGCGCCGGAGAATCAGCAAAGAAGTCAGAGCTTTTTTTTTCTTTTTCTTTTTCTTTTTCATTTCGTCTTCGAAGAATTGTAATTTTGTGTCTTGTTAGAAGGCTTGTTGTGTTTGGGTGGATCTAGTTGGATTTAAATGGGGCTGTGCATAGCTTGGTTGAGTCCCATTATGGTTCCCAATTGATTTGCTATTTGAACGCACGCGTTGCTTGCTTGGGCTTGTTTATGGGCTCTGCTCAAAGATCCTTAATTTTGTATAGAAAATTGGATTTTAGACGTTTGCCTAAAATTCCCTTTATAAAATTAATGGTTAATTCATAACATTTATGGCTAATAGATGAGTGATTTATTTTTTACTAATGAAAATGAGAATTAAAAGCTTAATGCATGATTATTTAATTATGTAACACTATTGTGATAAATTGAGATGTTTTAGATTTTTACAAAAAGATTAGTGAAAATTATATTGGAGAGCTTGCTCGTCAGTTCTCAGCCGCTGCTCATAAACTGGTTCGCTTGTGCTTTCTTTTTTTTTGCAAAAATAATTGGATATGTGCTATTTAGAATTTGGCTTTTGAGGATGTGATGTCTGATATATGCTTTTTCCCAGTCGTGTCCTTTTATGTTCTAGGTAGAATGTCTTTGACGACCCGATGTCTGATATATGCTTGGTCCCAGTCATATCTCTTTAAGTTCATAGGTTGTGTTTTGTTCTTTCTTGTTTTCGCTTTTGGAATTATGTTCCTACGTTTATGTTTGAACATTTTTTTTACATTTTTTTGTTGTACTTGTTGTCCATGGTCAGCTTCATATAGACTCAATTTGGTGTTTTGTACTTATTCATTGTCTCCTTTTGCAGGGGTTATGTTGGGATTCATAGCTCAGGGTTCAGAGATTTCCTTTTGAAGCCAGAGTTGCTACGTGCCATTGTTGATTCAGGATTCGAGCATCCATCAGAAGGCAATTTTTTTTATTCTATTATCGGATACAGTAGATACACTTCAGCTCTTATTTGCTTTCAATATTTCTTTTATGAGCTTTTTTATGCCTTTTCATTAATATTTTGTGATGGCTTGATTTTGATTGATTTCGTGTTCTGACCTTGATATGAACAAATTCATTGTAGATTTCGTAGTGGCCAAACAGTGTGATATTGCATATAGTAATAGCTATTTGTGTTTCAGCTTTCTGTCATGTGATTGTTCTGTTGGATGCTCCTTATACCATGATCCTTTTTGTCCTCCTTTAATTGTGTGAATTTTGTTAATCGTTTGATTCTCATACACAAAGTGACTTTATTTAATGATTTTCTTATTCTAAGTTATTAATTTATTTCAGGTAATTAATCCAATCTTGTATTCCTTTGGAGGAGAAATTGGTTTTGCAAACTTTTCATTGAACAAGATCCAGTTTGCCTAAATTTTGTGTGGTACTCCATCAGTGCAACACGAATGCATTCCTCAGGCCATTCTTGGTATGGATGTTATATGCCAAGCAAAATCTGGGATGGGGAAGACTGCAGTATTTGTATTATCGACATTACAACAGATTGAACCCTCTGCTGGTCAAGTCAGTGCTCTTGTTTTGTGTCATACAAGGGAGTTGGCATATCAGGTTGGAAGGCAGCTCATTATCTTTTGAATTTGTGACTTCTTTGAGTATAAAATAATATATATGTAATTAAGGTTTGCCTTTTGGTTCTCGGTCCTGTCGCGGATGGTTGAGACAGTCCCAGTAATAAATTAGAGATCTTGCAGTTGCCAGGATCTCTGATGTACTAATGTAAACAACTGTTCTATTATATGTATTACTTATATGAATATTTAATTAAAATAATTAACCTAACAAATATTTTTACTCATAAAATCACAGGTTGATGATCCCTTGACTTATAAGTAAACAATCTGACTAATATTTTTATTCATATAATCACAACTAGATGGTCCTTTAACCTATAAATTAACAATCAATCTAATATTTTTATTCATAAAATCACAAGTAGATGGTTCTTAAAACTAAATTTGCCTCTGAATGTCATGTGTTCTCCACAACAGAATTCCTGTGACCATGATCGCCCTGAGTTATCGGCAAGATTCTGTAGGAAGGCAAACCTTGTATGTAATATAAAGAACTCGTAATCGTTTATCTGATTCATGTTCTGATTTCAATGCAGATATGTCATGAAGTTGAGAGATTTAGCACCTATTTGACTGAAATTAAAGTGGCTGTTTTTTACGGTGGTGTCAACATCAAGACTCACAAAGAACTTTTAAAGAATGAGTGTCCCCACATTGTTGTTGGGACACCTGGGAGGATTCTTGCTCTTGCCAGAGATAAGGATCTTGTGCTGAAGAATGTTAGGCATTTTATTCTTGATGAATGTGATAAAATGCTTGAGTCGCTTGGTATAAGATTTGTTTTCTGTATTTTTCAGTTCGAGTTATTTGGCTTTATGTTCTACAAATATGGAAATCTCATCTTATAGTTGTTTATGTTATGTAGACATGCGGAGAGATGTGCAGGAAATTTTTAAGATGACCCCCCATGATAAGCAAGTGATGATGTTTTCAGCAACGCTTAGCAAGGAGATTCGACCTGTCTGCAAGAAGTTTATGCAAGATGTAATGTTTCGTGGTCAATTTCCCTTGAACATGACGATCCCTTTCTTCCATCTCTTCCTTGGGATTCCAGCTTAACCAATTTTATATCAGTCTTAGTTGATCCCCTTTGATCCATAGATATATGTCGTCACTTACTATTTGCCCCAAGTCCCATACAAGCTTCTTTTGAAATTTTCGGTGTCAGTGATTGGAGTTTGTTATGGTTGTGGATATGATCTGTTTTGTGACACCTATGGTAAGCTTTATTATTTCAAGAGGCTTGCTAGCATAATGAAAGAACTTATGGGTGACAATATCTGTAGTTATCAAACTGGGTCTGGTTTGGAGTCCTGTGGTTTGAAGTGTCGTAAGGGCATCATAAGATGCAGTATTGGATTCAGTTCTCTTGCCGGAAGACTTCTAATCTGCTTTATCTAACGTTTCTTCCATTACAGCCTATGGAAATATATGTGGATGACGAGGCTAAGCTGACTCTGCATGGCCTAGTGCAGGTATAAATGATTATTTTGTTAAATGTTACAATTGTGTTGCTATTCTTTTTAAAGAAACAATTTGTGAACATGTGTATTGCATATTAACAGCACTACATTAAACTAAGCGAGGGTGAAAAGAACAGGAAGCTGAATGATCTGCTGGATGCTTTGGACTTCAATCAAGTTGTTATCTTTGTGAAAAGTGTGAGCCGAGCTGCAGAATTAAACAAGCTTTTG
Source organism: Piper longum (assembly GCA_032619315.1). Lineage (NCBI taxonomy): Eukaryota > Viridiplantae > Streptophyta > Magnoliopsida > Piperales > Piperaceae > Piper > Piper longum. The sequence goes on along the minus strand of JAVDBV010086855.1, from coordinate 2,616 downwards.
GTCGAATGCAACTTCCCTTCTATTTGCATCCACTCTGGAATGTCCCAGGAGGAAAGGTAAAGTTACATTGATGGATTGTACCTTTTTTTGCTGTCTGATTGCTGGTTGTGTTGAATGCTTACTTGGTGACCAACTATTTCTGATTTTCGTCATCGATGTTTATTCCCCTGTTGTCCAAATGACTACCTAAATTGGAACCATGGTTCGTTCAAGTTTCACCCAGTTTTTTAAAGCCTGTTTTTTTTTTTAACAATCAAGTTTGTACACTTGCATTGTTTGGTTTAATCTATTTTCCTTCTCACTCGTCTGGCACGGATGGGCTTGACTTTTTCAACAAGTACCTATGCTATAGTTGTGTGTCTGTTTTCTTTTCTTTTTAGTTGTTATCAACCTCCTTACATTACACTAAAGTTTTTTTTTCCCAACTCATTGCGTTGCAACCTTTCTTTCTTTGTGGTTAATTCTGGCCCCTCATTAATTTTTTGGTCTCATTAATTCTTAATTTGAAATTATTATTATTATTTATTAGGAAAGCGTTGAAGTGTAAGTCTACCCAAATTATGAATTTTAAAAATATTAATAAATTTTAATATTTTTATAATTATATGTTACTTTAATTAACGTTTGTTATTTAATAATACATACCTAATTTAGATTTTTACAAATTGTATTATTTATTTATTATTTATTATTATTTATTACTAAGAAAAATTTAATGTACAATTCTATCTGAATTAGACATCTTTAAAAAAATAAATTTCATTTAATTATTATAATTGTTTTTCTTCTTAAAATTAAGTTACTTTTAATATTTGTATGTAACTATATTACTTGTTAAAATTAAATAAATGTTGATTATTTTTATTAAAAAATAATATAGTAATATTTTTTAAAATTAATATTGTATATTCTTTATATATATTATTATATATATTATTAACAAGTTTCAAATGTACCCGCATTTTGGCTTCAAGGAAGCATTGAACCATTTTCCCTATTTAATACTTCATCTTGCATTTTTTTATGTGACCTTTCTTTCTTGTTGCAGGCTGACTAGGTACAGGGGCTTCAAGGAAGGGCACAAGAGAATTTTGGTAGCAACGGATTTAGTTGGAAGAGGAATTGATATTGAACGTGTCAATATTGTGATAAACTATGATATGCCTGATTCTGCTGACACTTACTTACACAGGGTACAGATAATATATACTTGGTTATGTTGAATCTTCTCTGTAAGTGTGCATAGTGTAGTTAGTTCGGAATGTCTATGCGTTAACAGGTTGGAAGAGCTGGTAGATTTGGGACTAAAGGGCTTGCAATCACGTTTGTGTCTTCAGCTTCAGATTCAGATGTTCTTAACCAGGTTTTGGAAATTAATGATCTGCTATATGTTGCTTACTCTAATGATTTTTTGCCTTCTCTTAATTGACATGGCGTTTTGCAGGTTCAAGAGCGGTTTGAGGTTGATATTAAGGAGCTGCCTGAGCAGATTGACACTTCCACTTATAGTATGTCTTGCCTCTATGTTTTCTGTAATCTTCTACATTGTGTTAAGTTTACTTGTCATGTGGCCCATTTACTAGATGGGCGTATGTAAAGGAAATGTTGTTTATCCTTCTGTCACCTGATAATGAAATCAGAATGGTAGCGTATTTGAAAGATGTTTTCCCCTAACGTAAATGTATGTGTCTTGCAGTGCCCTCGTAAGCTGTTCTACCTGTGGATTGACTTGCACGCGGAGACTCGAATGCGGCGACCTGGAAGTAATGCACGTCCTTGAAACAGTTTATGTTTGCGCAAGTGAACGTTTTTCTAGATGCTGTTCTGTCTCTTTCATTGCTAGCTAAATTATGTAAGAACTCTGCAGTAAGTAGCACCAATGTTGTAGCCGACCTCTTTCCTGTTCCACTAAGATTAACTTCTGTTGTTTTCATGTTCTTGCATGATTTGTTCTAGGTACTCGTCTTTGAGTAAAAGCTGGTTTATTAGTAGTTAAAATTCTTGAATTGTTTTGGGGGTAGGACTTGGAGTTTATATCAGTTTTCCGATTGGGCGGGTCTTTCTTCTTTTTGTGGGATATATAACTTCAGCTACTGAACGACATTATTGACTGGGGATGATTAAGTAGCGAAAGTATTATATTAAACTAGAATAGTAACATATCTCAGAACTCAAATCTCCTTAAGAATGAGTCACCCATCTTGTTAATCTGGTAATTTGTTGGCATACAACTAAAATCCCGCCATGGCCGACGAGCCTGAAATTGGGCAAGGTGGGCAATTGTAGGCAAGGAATTTCAAGGTAACCTTCACACCCTCGACTGTCACGCGGCCACACTTGGCCTAGCGATGACAACATAGTTTATGGATGAGTTGTCATGAATATGCACCGAGTGGAAACACTCACTCCATGGATGAGCTGTCATGGAGACCGTGGATGAGTTGCCACGGGCGTGCATGAGGCACGATGGAGCGAAAGAGCAACTTGGCCTTGAGCGGCGAGTTGTGGTCATTGCTTGGAGAGCATGACTAACCTTGCACGAGTATTGGAACATACTCGGAAGTGTGGGACGACGGAGGTCGGCTGTTACAAATATACCATGATGGTATAGCAAGG
>JAVDBV010086853.1:0-11418 GCA_032619315.1 Piper longum | reverse complement strand
CGCTTAAAAACCAACTCCTAGACAGAATTTTATCAAGACAAGTAATATAAATAGCACAATAATTAACACCAACTATACCCGACAATAGCTATTAAATAGACAACAAAAGAAAAGAACAAGACACCAGAATTTAACGAGGTTCGGCTATTGCCTACGTCCTCGGACACTACCAAAATAATATTTCACTAAAGAGAAATATTACAAAGAGAGAAAGAACAAATTACCAATGGTAGAATGAACAATTACCAATGGTAGAAAGGGAAGTTGGTAACTTTGAATTACCCTGTGGGATGATTTACTAAAGAGGGGGGAGGGTCTCTTTTATAGGAAAAGAGCCCCCCCCACTTCCCACACCATTTAGATGTGGGATTTATGCCATTCAACAGAATCAACATTTCCCTCATGATGCTAGCATTCCATTCAGTATTCGATTGAGCAAGTGAAGATACCGGCATAGAAGCAAATAAACTAAATCTTGGGTTAAGCCTGGGTATAAATTCGGGAGCATTAGGAACCCAAGGGTCAAGACCCAAACGTATTTTCTCTCCGTTGCCAACTGACCAACAGACATTTCCACGCAAGGTGTGGAGACATTTACTGAAACTTTTCCAGGCGAAAGAGCTGCCAGAAGAGGGAGTAGGATGCCACCATCCAACATTTTTATCATATTTGGCTTTTATTGTTGGATTTTGGATGTATATATACACATATATATAATTATATAATATGTTATTATTAAGATTTGACCTAAATTAAATTGATCTATTAAAATTAAGATTAATAGACGATTAATTTTCGTAATTTTTAATTTATGGTAGTTTAAATTAGAATTATGAAAAATACGGATAAATGTGGTTATAGTCCACAAATTTACGAGTAATTTTTCTTTCTAATATTACATAATTTATAAACTCTAGTTTTGGAGAACCGACATTGAATTTTGAAGATCAAAATTTAAAGAAGTCAAGAATCTATTTGTTTTTATAGATTCAACTACGCTTCCATTATTAAATTCTATTTTCTTAATAATTTAATATGAAAAGGGTATTATTATGATTTTTTTCCTATAGAATTTGGTTAAGATAAAGAAAAACAACAAGTGATATTAGAGCATCTTCATATTAGATCATTGAGGATTAATTTAATTTATGTTTAATTTTGGATCCAGATTCAGAAAAAGATAGATTCCAAAATCAAATCTTATTAGAATTGTCTAATTTCATATCACATCAAGATCTAATCATTCATGATCCCAGAATAATACTAGTTTATAAGAGGGAATAAATTTAACAGAATAAATTGATATAGTCTTCAATCCACCCCTAAATTCGACACTAGTTGTCATCATACTTTTTATTTCCTCACATTAGTGCCAATATAATAAAATCATAAACAAAATATTAAACATTTAATCACCAAACATATGTCTGTGTGTGCAAAAGACCTCATTGCTTCTCTATCCAGGCTGACACATCCATCTCATACTCGTCACCTACATATAGTACAAAAATGCGTTGGTAACGAGTGTTATTGGTCCAGAATATAACTAATATCAAACTGGCTATGAGAACAAACTCTCATATAAAAGAAAACATTCATATACTCCTCGTGAACTCTCCGAAGGGCACCTACTGAGGAGCCACTAGGCTGCAGACCCAGTAACATCCTAAACTTACTAATCTGTTGTGCTGATGCCTCTCTCGACATTTTCTTACTTCATTTTCTGGTCTTGAATCCTAAGCCATCTCCTTACATCCACATTTCTCCTAGCCTTGAGCACGAAGGCCAGGTACTTTCAAGCAGTCGCCTTTAGTATCTTTTGAACAATAGGTCCGGACATGTGCTCTACTTAACAGTACCCATAAACCTCTACGTTCTCCAGGTATGAGGAACTCAAATGTGGAGTTGTCAGGATCTCTTGACAATGGAACATTCCACTCACTAATCCAGAGCTTGCTTTGACTGACACGACATCTGCTCATGGAACGTGCAAGTCAGTTTCATCATCTCTCATCTCACTGAAAACTCGGTAAAATAATATATATAGGCCTGGGAAGGGATTTACAAAATAAGCCCGACAGCAACTTGCAGTGGATCTTGTTTTCGAAATCATTCTCGATGGATCTTATCCTCGAGGGTTATTAATCCGAAAAACTATTCGACTAAATGACCTGAGTTAAGTGGGATCTGATAAAACTCCACTTAACCTGTCCTGCAAGTAATAAATCAAACATAGAATAGAAGAGAGCGTAAAATACAGACGTGTCCTAAACGGACCTAGTAGAAGCTCTAAGTGTGTCATTGCGCCTAGGCGACGAGTTCCTACTCCATACCTACACATCAAATCTAGAAGCTAACGCTAGCTAAATGAATGATGCATTAAACTCATCTTAATTATCACACTCACAATGCAATCATCATCAATCAAACAAATCAACAATCATTAGTGTAAATAATGCTAAGTCATTCTACTCATTAGGGGGCGACAAGGGTTTGGGCGGGGAAGGAAAAATGTCGGGGGAGAAAAAGAAATAGTTGGGTGGCAATATCATAAATAAGACTTGACTCGTCTCCAGCTCGAGTCAAGAGTAATAACTAGGTCGTATTAAGTCTTAAAAAATCCAATAAAAATTGGGGAAAATCCCATAAAATAAAACAAACACCATAATATCATAGTGGCATACTTTATAATTATTAACCCACCCAAACTGCCCGTAGCGTGTCCTGGCGTAGTAAACGGTCTAAAACTAATTCTACGATCCATTATATATAAAAATAAAAATAAACCAGTATACTCTCATATATTCTGATAATTCATCATTTTCTGTTGTATTCATAATGTTATCATCATATACTTGAGTAAATGTGACCCTCATGGCTCATATATGCGATCGGCATCGGCTTAGTACACGTGTTCTGAAACATACTCGACTCAAAAGTAACAGTTGAACCAACCGGTTCTGAGTATAAAACACTGACTTGAATCGTGGGTTTTACATATTTACTTGATACTATTGCATTTTTAATAAAACTTTGCATATTAGTTTACGTGGTACGAAAAGAAAATTAACTAATGAGAATTCTGTTCTACTCTAGCACAAGCATTTAGGACAAATTTGTAAACATAGAATTAAACGACTTATATGAGATGGAATTATTAATTCTCTTAATTTATCAAATTTTCAAGTATGTGCGAGTATATTAAGGGAAAATAGATAAATATAATGAGACTAGGTACAAATAGATCTTCAAGCATTTTAGAACTAATATATATGGACATTTGTGGGCAATTTTTTATGACTTCTTGGAATGTTCAACAATATTTTGTTACATTCGTAGACGATTATTGTCGTTATGATTACCTTTATGTCATTCGTGAGAAGTTTAAAACATTAAACATATTTAAGGTATATAAAGCTGAAGTTGAGAAGCAACTTAATAAAACTATTAAGGCTATCAGATCTGACTATGATGGTAAATATTATAGTAGATATGATGAATCATGTGTACAATGTCCAAGACTATTTGCCAAATTCCTAAAATAGTACGAAATCGTCCCACAATACACAATGTTAGGTACTCCTAGTATGAATAATGTTGTTGAGAGATGAAAGCAAATATTAAAAGACATGGTAAGAAGTATGATTGCTAATATTACTTTACCTGATTCACTATGGGGTAAGGCGCTAAAGACAACAACATATCTTCTTAATAAAGTACCAACAAAGACAATAGTTAAGACCCCTTATAAATTGTGGACTGGAAAAGGCCCAATATTAAGTATTTACGCATTTAGGGTTGTCTAACTAAGACAATGTTTATAGGCCAAATGAAAGGAAACTGGACTCAAGAACAGTTATTTTGTTGGGTACTCTGAATGGTCTACAAGGTATAAGTTTTATGATCTCACAATAAGGTCATTCTTTAAGACACAAAATGCCCAGTTCTTAAAGGATGTTAAGTTTGGAGGGGGAAATGAAGTTAGAGACTTTGTATTTGAAGAAGAATTTGTTTCTCTTACCATGATTGTTCTTGACAATAATCTGGATCATATTCCTGATATTTTTAAAGAAACAATACCAGAATTACAAGACAATGTCAAAAATCTCCATAATTACAATCATCAAATTATACCTGAAGGGCAAATTCAAAAGCCACAAGAGCAAATGTTATTGAAGAGATCTACAAGAGAAAAAAAAATTTAGATGATTATACCATCTTTCTCCAAGAACATGAGGATAACAATAGAATGATAGAAGATGATCCTATCAACTTTTATCAAGCCTTAAAGAGTTCTAATTCTCAAAAGTAGATTGATGTCATGAACAAAGAGATGAAGTCCATGAAAGTTAATAACATTTGGGATCTTGTCCCATTGCTTGAAAGTGTGAAACCTATTGGTTGTGAATAAATATTTAAACCAATAGAGATTCGAAAGGTGATGTAGAGAGATATAAGACTCATCTTGTTACGAAAGGCTTTATTCAAAAGGAAGACATCGATGATAATGAGACTTTCTTTCTAGTTCCATCGAAGGACTCATTTAGAATAATTATGACATTATGACACATTTTAACCTTAAGTTATATCAGATAGATATAAAAACCATGTTTCTAAATGATGACATTGATGAAATAAGTTATATGGTGCAACTAAAAAATTTTGTATCGGGAGATTTAGAGAGTATGCACGCGTCCAGATATTGCGTATATTGTTGGAATGTTGGGCATATATTTAAGTAATCCGGGATTAGATCGTTGAATAGCAGCCAAAAGAGTCGTAAGGTGTCTTCAGAGAACAAAACATTACATGTTTACATTTTGAAAGTCAGATCAACTTGAGATCATTGGATATTCTGATTCTGATTTTGCTAGATGCCAAGATAGTTGTCGATCCACTTCTGGCAATGTCTACCTATTTGCTGGAGGAGCTATATCTTATAAAAGTACTAAGCAGACACTCATAGCTTCTTCCACAATGATAGCTAAATTCATAGCTTGTTATAAGACATCCAATCATGGAATATGGTTGTAGAATTTTGTCACAAGGCTACGCATTGTTGATAATATTGAAAGACCACTTAACTTATTTTGTGACAATCAGTCTGCACTATTATATTCAAATAACAACAGGAGCTCGTTTAAATAAAAACATATAGAGATCAAATTCCTTATTGTGAAAGAAAAGATTCATAGTGGTAAAGTTTCTATAAAATATATTGGAACAAACTATATGGTTACGGATCCGCTTAATAAAAGTTTACCGCCCAAGGTCTTTTATGAGCATGTTGTTCATCTAAGAATTTTATTATTTGATGATATGTTACTTTAATAAGAGTTTGTTTTATTTCTTGTAGTATTTAGTTTATGTTTCACTCTATTTTGGTGATCTCATAAAGTTGGACCAGTTGAAAATAGATATGTTTAGATTAAATTACATGGAATTTTTATGTTACAAATCTATATTTGATCTATGTTATTTAATTATGTTGATATATGTGACCATGGATGAATTTAGTTATGATACATGTAACAAAAATTACCTTGATCTTATATTAACATTAATTAATGAACGAAATTATTATTTTTGGAATAATAGCTTATGTTATTTTGGAACTCATAAAGTTATATGGTGATATATAATTATCTATAGTCTAAGTGGGAGATTGTTAAATTTTAGACGTATATATATATATATATATATATATATATATAATTGTATCATATATTATTATTAATATTTAATCTGAATTAAATTGATCTATTAAAGTTAAGATTAATAAGGCATTAATATTTAAAATAAGTATAGATAAATATATGTATATATCATTTTCGTAATTTATAATTTATGATAGGTTAAATTAAAATTATAAAAATAAGGATAAATACGGTGATGGTCCCCAAATTTGTATGTAGTTTTACTTTCTAATATCGTGCCATCTATAAATTCTAATTTTGGAGAATCGGCGTTAAATTTAGAAGATCAAAACTTTAAAAAATTTAGAATTGTTTTACTTTTATGAATTCAGGTATATTTTCATTATTAAATTTTATTTTTTTGATGATTTAATATGAAAAGATGAAGAAGGTATTATTGTAATTTTTTTATATAATTTGGTTAAGTTAGAGACAAACAAGATTTAGAACCTGGGTCAGGAGAGAAGACAGATTTGAGACTATTCTCTAGGCCATTTAAGTAAGAAGAGATAGGTTCATTGTATGTAGAGATTTAATTCCCAAACCCCCCTCAGTCTTGGGTAAACAAAACAAAATTTTTTCCATGCTCTAGTCTGCAAAACTTGTTAGAATTTTTGCCCCACCAAAATTTAGATTGCTTTTTATTAATCTCTTTGATTATAGAAGCCGGTATCTTGAAGAAACTCATCACATAATTTTCCATAACAGTAGTCACTGAGTTAATGAAGCAAGTTCGACCCGCTTGGGATAAAAAAAACTCTTCCACTCCATGACTTAATTTTAGAGGATATTTTGTCGACCTAGGTACTTAAATCCATCCAGTATTGGATAAACTCCTAAAATTGGAGAGATAAACTTCTTTCTCAAGGCCGACAGCTTATTCGGGAAGAGAATTGATGATTTGAAGCCGTTAATCATCAGTCCAGACATTTGTTCAAATTTATCTTCTATCTCTGGTTGCATTGAAGTTGCGAGTTGGCTACAGTAAGTATTGAATTTGGAAGTCATTCTGTAAAAACTTCACACTTGAGCTTCTGGGCTTTGGCAAGGATGTTGGGAACAGAAATACAGAATCTGGACAAGGCAAAAACAAATCTGACCCATTTGCTATACGAAAGCTGAAGGGAGGGTAGCTGTCATGTTTGCGGATGGCAAGTTTTCGTGTAGTCATATTTCCCGAGAAGGTTAAGGTTGGCCAAAACTTAGTCCCCACTCAACTAATATTTTATTTCAAGTGTCGTGTCAAAATGATATTGGAAATAATAATCGAATTTGATTGATTGAGTGGAAATCCAATTTAGTTCAATTTCTAATTCAACATAAATCAGCAAGCTGAAAACTAAAATGATACACTATTTTTTTGATTAAGTTCCAGGAGCTGAAAATTCCATAGAGATGACGCAAAAACCAGAACAATCCCTCATTTTTTTAAACTGAAAATTCAATATTCAATACAAGTGATTTAGATTAAGATAGCGTGGTCATAGATTCTTGGTGTTTTAACTTTCAATTGATAAATTTGGCTTTGCTATTGCTAATATGATAAAAAGTTCAAGTTGGGAAATGAGAGTAATATGCAAACTATACATTGTTTGCCATGCGACTACTCGGATTTGTTTTAGAATGATTCTTGGTCACTAGGGTCAGTTAGTGAATGTGACCACAATGATGCCATTTGGACGAGGACAATCAACCAAAACTGTTAATAAATTCACTTTTTAGTCCTAAGGCATTTTAGCTTGGGTTAGAATAATAATTGTTGAATAATTAACTAAGAGCGACACTTGAAAAAAAAAAAAAGCTGGCGCCTAGGAAGGAGATAACAATCCCACTTGCCAAATTGTCAAATAGATAACCACAATTAATCACGAAGTTGTACCAGAGAAATGCTAAATAATAAAAAGAAAGGATAAAATAATTCGATCTTTCTTCCAAATTAGTACAATATTAGGACCAATAAGATTAGGCACATATTCATATTCAATACTGCTGTTCATTAATTAATAACTTAATACAACAATGCGTCTACAAAAGGATTGACCATTAAAATAAATACGGCCATTTGCACTTGGTACCATAAAAATCCACATATAAAACTCCGCGACGTGTCTACCTTCAGTGATGAATGTTTCGACCTCCTTTCTTGTCGTCTGCTACAAGGGCCAAAGTGGGCGATCTATAATTCTGCACATTGGTCACTTTGTAAATGTTCCAACTGATGTAATTGCCAATCAATGTCTCCGTATATCTGTTCTGCCTGGCACAAATGCTGATCAATATCCCCACATACCTGATTCGACTGATTTAAATGCTGATCAATGTCCACAGATACCTGTTCAAGCCCAGGTACTGTTACTTCCTTGGGCACATTGTTACCTGGGTAAGAAGATACCTCTTCTGGCCGATGTAAATGCTGATCAATATCCCCAGATACCTGCTCTGGGCCAGGTACTGGTAATATTACTTCCCCTGTTACTCTGTCATCTAGGTCAGGAGTGGAAATTTCGGCCTTCACTTGATGGAATTTCTTCTTGGAAGATCTTTTTTTGAATCTGGCTTTCTTAGGTTTCAAAGGTTTTACCACATTTTGCTCTTCCAATTCTTTTGTCTTCTTCTTGGAAGGGAGAACAGTGTATTCAGGTTCACCTTCCCCATTTATTTCAGGTGCGCCTGCTTGAGTACACGTCAAACACATTACACTCGGCTAGAATTTCGCATATGTAAAAGCCAACCCATTTTGCTTAATGGGGGAAACATGACTGCATCTATTGGTTTAGCATAAGCATTGTAGTTAAATAATGACAAGTCACGAGCTTAAATTGCAGATATATAATATATAATAGATATATTTCAACACTAACATATTGTATAGATATAAGAAATTACGAAATAAAAATGTAGCACCATGATTAGATGCCAATTCCTCCAATGTCAACTTTTTTGCTTCAATAATTTTCCCAGAAAAAAAAACATACTGGTGCTGGATTGAATTGCCAAAAGTGCAGTCCGTGCAGCCTTGATTTCAGCTTCTTTTTTTGTTTTAGCCGCAGCTCCAATATATCGAATGCCTCCAATTTCAACTGTGCAAGTAAAAGTTAGCTTTCCAGGAACACCATTTTTCGAAGTAGTGTAACAAGGAATTGCATAATTCATCTTTTGAGCATACTCTTGTAGCAGGTTTTTGCATAAACCTGTTTCATGCTGAAAAGGAGAATAATGGCAACCATCAGCATATAAGGAAAAAGGCATTAAGTGAAGAACAAAATAAGAGATGCTTAACACATTTTCTCATTCATATCTGATAACAGAACAGAAACAAGAGCAAGTGCAAACTTAACTAAAGAATTTCGGATAATCTGTCAAGTGTCAAGTGATCGTTAATTCAGTAAGCTTTCCTGTTCTGAGCCTGAATTGCATGTTATGGGCAAGAAAATCAACCAGTTGAAATTAAGCCAAATAGTAAATGGAATTGAAGGCTTTAAAGTTGGCTCATGGGAATTGACTATTAGCTAGTTTTTTCTATACTGAGCCTGAATTGCTTATTATGATGAACTAGCTAGTTGAGGACAAGAGCTTGCAGATGGAAGGAAAATGCAAGAAAACATACATCTGAATCCATAAATAAATAGAAGCATAAAATTCATTCATAGCAGACAAGAGCTTGCAGATGGAATATACATACAACAGGATGTGAGAACTGAGACATGCTGCCCGATTTAAGTAAAGCCAGGAAAGCAACCTCAGCAGCTGACTGTTCAGCAGCCTTTCGATTGTAAAACCCAGGAAGGGAATCATATCTGACATTATTAACAGTAACCGTTGACCTAAAAGTTGGCTCATGGGAGGGACCCTCCTTTGTGGTTTCATACACAGGCGTTGCAATACCTGTCTTCTGAGTGTACTCTTGTAACCGACTTTTAAAGACAAAACAGTTAGATACATCTGCGGAATTCAAACTCAAAACATATTAATACCATAGTCGATAATATCAATGAAATGTCATAAACTATCAACTAATAAATATATTAGTGCATATAACAACTAGTCTCATCCATAGAAGAAAAATGAAAACCATAGCATCTGATTATATAACACAAGCCAGGTACACAAAATGAGTCGAGACTTATAATACCTTAAATTGTTGATATAACAATTACATGCCATATACCATCAACCAAATACATTTAAAAAGTATGACGAAAGAAAGAATAGTGAAACATTCAGGGTAAAACTGCAGCACCTAACCATATAACACAAACCAAGTAAACACAATGAATTCACGCTTATTATGGCTGAGGTAGTTGATCGAACAGTTAAATTTCATGTACAATCAGTTAAATAAATACACGTTAACAAGTATCATCAACTAAATATAAACAAAACGTCTAGAATACAACTATCGCACCTTACTATACGTAACAAAAACCAGGTCTACACAATGAACGGACGCTTAATATACCTAAAGTAGTTGATATAACAAATTAAATGTCACACACGATCAAGTAGATAAATACACTTAACAAGAACATCGACATAATCATCTAGCCTAGGCAAGAAAACCCTAGCGGTACACGCGATCTATGGCAACTGACTGCACTTGAAATTGAAACAATTCAAACAACAACCAATGCCATAATATACTGACCAAACAAATGCATTTAACAAGTTTAACAAAACGAGAAAAAAAACGAAATTTACAGGGCAATACCATGTAGCATCTAAGCTGAAATAACTGACAACCAGGTACATACACAGAACGGAAAATTGAGAGCCGTCATACCGGAGGCCGGGGAAGCAGATGGGGTCATGATTCGCCTGCTCGCGGGAATCTCAGGCGAAAGTTCGCGAGAACGCCGGTTTCCCAAGTTTTTCTCGGAACAAACTTGGAACAAAAACAATCAGATTTTCAACAGTCACCGCATTCCTCTTTTCTAACGTCGCCGCCGCCGCCGGTAGTGGCGTTCGCCGGTGGTGGTGGTGCTCGGGGGAGATTGATGGGAGGGAGGGTTGATTTTGGGGAGGAGAGTGGGAGAGGTGAGCCGGGTTTGATTCGGGCGGTTCAACTTTTTATTTATTATATTTATATCTACTAAAAAACAAAACGATGGAAAAACATCATAGACGTTGGGACGTCACAATTTTTTTTTTAAAAAATAAAAGTTTCCAACTTATATATGCGACATAGCAAAGTCATTTTTTTTAATTTTCTTACGATCAAATCTTATTATTTTTCGTTCGGCGATAAAAATACCTATAAAATCTAATTTTATTAAGAATCGGTTAAATAATAGATAAAAATATAATCTTTTCTAAATTTATATATAAAAATAAAATGATTGGCTGCTCTAAAACTATATTATTAATGAGTTAAAAAACAAAAAGTTTTTTTTAATATTTTTTTATAAAAATTTTAACAATCAATTTTTTTTTAAAAAATGAACATATAAATTCTCGGTGCTAAATTTGAATTTGAAATTTTCATATTTTTTAAAATTATAATTTTTGTTTAATCTAATATAGTTTTAATTTGAAGATTAAAAAAACAAAATATCACTCATCACATAGAATGTAAGGAAAATATATTTAAGAAAATATAAAGTTAAATTAAAGGTATTTTTGTCAATAAAACATAAATTATGAGTCAAACATGCCTAATATATATATATATATATATTAGGCATGTTTGACTCATAATTTATGTTTTATTGACAAAAATACCTTT
>JAVDBV010086852.1:1680-13045 GCA_032619315.1 Piper longum | reverse complement strand
TATATATATATATATATATATATATATATATATATATATATATATATATATATATATATAAAAGGACCTATCAATGAAGTGGGCACAAAATATAAACTCTTATTTTGTAGCTTGTTATTTCATCTTATAGGTGTAAATAATATTTACCCAACATCACAATCTCACTATGAAGCACCCAATCGGAGTAGGAAACAAGTGAAAGAGGCCGACTTTGGAGCCTTCTACCGGCCAACCAGCACCAATACAAACTAAGTCCGGATGCCAAGATTGTAGCCTACACATCCCTCTATTTCCATTCCACTGAGGAAGCCTGCCGTCATTGGGAAATATTCCAAAAACCTCCCACCAAAGCAAAGAAGCAGAAAAGTGCATATAAGCAACCAACTTTGGCCCATTTGTCCAGCCAGCCTAGGTTGTCTCTGGCCACATCAACAATTCCACATGGCTCACCTCAATACCAACAATAGAATCAAACCGAGATTTTCCGCCGAGGAATCCCATCGTTGCCAGGAAACAGCTGAAAAGACCATCACTGGAGCAGCACGACAACAGCAAGCATGCAACTTCTCAGAGCCCGTCTAGCCAATCACCGCCACCACAAGACAAGAAGCCAACTTCCTTATTGCTAGATACCCAAATCAAGCCCCTCTGCATTCAGCAGCCACCATAGCCAAAAAATGACAATAAAGTCCAGCCAAAGACCAGTTTTGCCGGAACTTTTCAGAGTCACTGTCACAGACCAAACTCGCCACCGGCTGCTAGACAATTGCCAAACACTCATAGATCCAAGTTCTACTGATCTCGGCAGTTGCCACTCGCCGCCGTTGCCGAAGCCTCACCTGACATTGCACCACCGCCACAACCAGGTCCATCGGGCCCATTTACTGTTGATCACGTCCTCTTGTTCTGTAGAATCCGCAACCAGATCAGCTGCCCCATAGTTGAGTGCAATTGTGACCTGACCCGGATCCGCAATTGTGTCCTTATACTCATCTGCAACCTAGATTTTGAACTAATGCAACGTTTGCCAAAATGCTGCTCGGCACTCCAAGAAACTTCGAGAAGCCTACGCATGCTAACCAATCTAGTCCAACATTTATCATGCCCTAAACCATCCCGAAACGGTCCAGTTCAGTTTATTATCATTATGAAAATAATTTGAAGGCCTTCAAGACCTTGGACCACCATTTTGGACACTCTAGATGAAGTGGTGGAGTCATTTTAAAGATTTAAAGACCAGAACAAACTAGTGTATTAGAGTCGAAGACCTCAAGGGCAAATTTATTTAGAGGCAACAAATTTATTATTTTTTGTATAGTATAAAAATTGAGGAAAATAGTGAATTTATAGTTATCAAGTGACTGTGGACTAACTTAGTGATTCGAATTGAATCCTAAGGAACCATGTAAAAAATCTTAGGTGTTATTCCTTGCACTTGACATTTTATTTTCTAGCTCGCACGATTTCTTGGCACGGTAAAGGCGCCTTTCATACCACCGAACCTACTCATTCAAACTAAAGCAAAGACTAATTGTGGGGGCAGATATCCCGCACCTGAACACCAACATATACAGATAATGCAAATTGCTTCCACAAAGTAACAATTAAATCAGAAGCTGCCCTTTTAACTTCATAAACATAAACGCTCAATTCCGAAAAATACAATCTTGCCATTTACAATATGCTTCCATTTAAATAATCACAATCACAGAAGAAAAGTCGGAGTCCAAAATCTCAACAACATTGCATGTTGCTGACCTCTATTCTTCCCAGGTTTTAATCTTTCTTCTTGGACTCCACCTTCCCATCATACCCAGCAAGAGCCATGTACTTATCCTTCCTTGTCAAGGTTGTGCACTCAAACCCTAGTGCTCCACCAATGAGCCTTTGAACATGGTTGGCCACATCAATGGCCTGCTTCCCAACTTTGCAAGTCATCTCTTCTGGCAAGGGGTCAAGAAATGTGACCTCATATTGTGGCCTAGGGTTCATGTAAAAGAAGTAAGGGTCCATACATTTCCATCCCCTAACTGTGGTGGCATGGAACATGTTCATCTTTGCATCAATTGCCACAGGCACAATTCTGTCACTCAGCTCAGCAAAGAGTGCACTAAATCTTAGTAAAAATGGCTCCCTACAGGTAGTACCCTCAGGGCAGATTACAAGGTCGCCCTTTTCAAGGAGGGCTGATATTCGGGCAGCATCAACAGCACGGTCACGGGTCAAGGTCACGGTGCGAAGCGGGCTGATCAATTCCGAAAGTCGACTGATGCTATATGTGACACACGATACATTGCGCTTGAGCGCGATGGAGACGATGATAGGGTCCAACATGGTGCGGTGATTGCATATGTAGAGGTTCCCAGGCCTGCCTGGGGCGGGCTTAGGTGGTGGGTTGCCCTTGATGACAAGTTTGATGCCGAGAAATGCATAAGAGTATTGAACAAGATTGTGGCCGCGGAGACAAAGGTTGCCATAGATGCGAATTAGGGCAAGGAGGAAGCCAACAGGGAGCCAAAGAAATGTGAGGAGGGCTGTGAGCGGTGTCGGACGCTGGACAAGGCGGCCGTCATGGAAGATGATCGGTCGGTTGAGCCGGTCCGGTGCAACTGGTTTGGCGGATGGGTCGGGGTACACAATGTAGCCCTCCTGCATAATTTTCACCTTGGTTAGATTTAACTATGAAGGCTATATCAATAAGTTAGTGCTAAATAAACTTCCAGGATATCACGTCTTAGCAATAATGCTACCCTTTACATCTTTTAAAATCTATGCTCATTAATTTTTAATACATATATAGCAAGAATGTTCGTATCGCGTTGCAAATAAGAAAATTTATAACTGGAAATTTTATTAATATTTATGGAGTACTTAACCGAAGTTCATATTCCATTATCTTTAGCATGCTAATATCATTAGAGACAAATAGAACAAATTAATAATATTTTTGATGGACTTAATTAACTGTCTTTGTCTTGTATAATTGATAAAGCTGGTCATCTAACTGAACCAAATAAGAGAGACCTCCTAAGTATTATGGCATCTATCTAAATTCATAATAATAAAAAACCCATAAAAGTGGAGGCCCACAGTTTAAAGTTACACATTGAACAAGGGACTCAATCTTCTGTAAAGGGCTCACTGCAATCTGGTTTCAAATTTGTTGTTGACTAAATACATAGTAACAGGCATACCTTGCAAATGGACATGAATTCGTAGTCGGACTCCCGGTCGCCAAGGGCAAGCTCCGGCAAGTCCTCGCCGAACTCCATCTCCAACGCCGACTGCTTGTTCTCGCCGACGAGTACACCGGGCTCCTTCACGAACCCAGTTAGCCTCCCCGTCTGTCCATCCACCTCTAGCTCCGTCCCTAGTACCTTGTCTGCACCCAATATGTCCTTCACAAACGCCTCGACCATGACCGTCGGGTTTGCGGTCACCACCACCCGCTGCCGGCAACGGCTGAACACCTGCCACGACTCTTCCCGCACGTCCCCAGCATAGAAGCGTGGCAGCACTGCTCTGGCAGTGAGCTCGACATCGCGCACTCGGAGGCCTGCGACTGAGAGGAAGATCATGAACTTGATGGCCACGGACTCGGACACGAACTTGTAGAGGATGTAGATAATGGGAGAAAGGAGGAGGAGGAGGGCGCCGCGGAGGAAGCTGCCAGCCTCGATGGCAAGGAGGAGGAAGTAGGGGAAGGAGGAGCGCGAGATGAGGAGCGTGCCATCGAGATCTGCTGCGACCGTCTGCGACTCCCGGCAGGTGAGATCACAGGAAGAGATGGACAGGAAGGGAGGCATGTTTGTTTGGCGGGGAGAAGAGAGCAGCTGGTGACGTTTAAATGGGGAAAGAATAACAACTTAATTTACCAAAATGCCATATCTCCTTTTCTTGTGATGATCATATTTAATGCTTAATAATAAGAACCTTTTCCAGAATAAAGAGGAAAGGGCCTTTTATATCAAGATCATAAACTCGTCGTTACAAATTTAATTTATACTTAGTTTGGGTTTTTATGTCATCAGCTATTCAAACATTAGAACAATCAAATTAAATCGGCGATTGAAAACTTTTATATATCAATCAAACAGTGATCACAAGCTATAAAAACATCTAGCTAGTTGTGCATATTTGACTACATGATTGAGAAACATTACCCACTTTTCAATTAATTTTAAATCGGCGATTGAAAACTTTTATATATCAATCAAACAGTGATCACAAGCTATAAAAACATCTAGCTAGTTGTGCATATTTGACTACATGATTGAGAAACATTACCCACTTTTCAATTAATTTTAAATCGGCGATTGAAAACTTTTATATATCAATCAAACAGTGATCACAAGCTATAAAAACATCTAGCTAGTTGTGCATATTTGACTACATGATTGAGAAACATTACCCACTTTTCAATTAATTTTAAATCGGCGATTGAAAACTTTTATATATCAATCAAACAGTGATCACAAGCTATAAAAACATCTAGCTAGTTGTGCATATTTGACTACATGATTGAGAAACATTACCCACTTTTCAATTAATTTTAAATCGGCGATTGAAAACTTTTATATATCAATCAAACAGTGATCACAAGCTATAAAAACATCTAGCTAGTTGTGCATATTTGACTACATGATTGAGAAACATTACCCACTTTTCAATTAATTTTAAATCGGCGATTGAAAACTTTTATATATCAATCAAACAGTGATCACAAGCTATAAAAACATCTAGCTAGTTGTGCATATTTGACTACATGATTGAGAAACATTACCCAGTTTTCAATTAATTTTACTATTAAATTTTCTAGTAATATCTATTAATGATCATTATTATTTATTTACAAGTATCTCATATTGTTAGTATTATGAACAGGCTATAGACATCAGTGTACATTACGTACTCTAACCAAACAACACCTTATTCTATTTGAATGCTTAATCATTTATTTGACATGAAATACTAAAATAAAACTCTTTTGCTGAAAAAAAAAACCTCGAAGAGGGGCAAGACTGTCTTGAGCTATATATTATTTGAAGTGGAGGAGGAAAGAGGAGAAAAATGAGAAGAGTTGATTGTTGGTGGAGTTAGTTGAAGACTTAGTTCTACCACTTGAAGAAGAAAGATGAATATATTTGTGTAAGGGGTCAAAAGGCAGATGGAGAGTAGCTAAATACCTTCAACCTAACCTTCTCCTTGCTCATCACGGACGTGGAATATTATGAACACCAAGTTTAGCTCCTTGCCTTTGATTTCTATCTTTTAAAATTATATACTTAAACTTGCACTAAGTGCTCATATTTCCATGCATTGATGTATATATAGTACTAATCATCAAATTCATGAACAAATTAGTTGAATATATTTAATTATAGTTTTGTATGTGTGCGTGTATGCCAGTGTGTATATTTATGTGTATGTATATTTATTTGTGGGCAGGTAGCATGTTTCAATTTTTTTTAAATTTTTTTTTAGATTATAAACACTCATTCATTAATGACAAATTAAAACAACACTAAAATTCATAGGTACCATGAGCTTATCTTCCATTCTTCCGTGTATAGTCTTGATCAATATCTTGAACAAGTTATGTCATAATTTTTATGAATATATATGTTAAAATGAGTATTATTTGATTGTCTATCAAAGAAGTTTTAGTTTTAAGCACGAGTGATTACGGCCTCTAAAATAATATATTCAGTAATAGTTTTTCTAAGAAATATTTATTGGCAAAGTTTAATACCAAATGTGTACAATTTGTCCTACTATACACTAAATCGTTTAATTTTTATTTTTTGAAGTATTGTGGAAGTGTATGCACGTGAGTGTATATGAACTATTTACGTGCGCGTATAGGTTGTTCCAAATTTATTTGTTTTAACATTAAAAACACACAGACAGACACTGATGCAAATGGCATGATTGCACTCAAATTTATCACCATATACTCATAGTCCACGCTTTGACATATGGGTCGAGGTTGTCGGCGCCCGGCACAGGAAGCTTTTCTTGTTGTGGGATTTAATCTAAATTTATTAATTATAAAGATGACCCAAATTAAATTTAGAGAAAAACAAATTTACCCACCAACTAGTACGTACTACTCGACGCTTCTAACTGGATCTAGTTGGGGAGTGACCTGATCCAAAGATCTAGCTGCACTTGGCCTCATCTAGCCAGCTAGGTGGGTTTCTTTTTTTTTTTCATTTCGTTTTGTTTTGGAATGATATCTAATTTATTAATTGGGTGGCGAGTCCAAGAAAATCAGGTTTCTTTCTGTGCGTAAAAAGAAACTTTTCTGTTAATATATACACTATTTATCATCGGCTAGGTATTTGTTGTAGTAAATGTTGTAGCAAACCCACTGTAGAAATTTTTTAATTGGTGTCAATCACCTTAATTGGAAGAAATTAACTTAATTACTAAATTTATTGTTTTTAAACATCACTAATTAACGTAATTTATGCCAATTAGAAAATTGTTACACCGGGTTTGTTATAGCATTCGTTACAATAAATCCCTAACCATGTTTATAAGGTTGAAAACGTTATATCATAGTTTTTGGTCCCTTTACAGGTGGTTCGGCTTTCTAGGACCATTGAGATCAATATCTAATGGCATTTTCTTCGATGAGCTATGTTCATACTTAAAAGCAGATATTGATTGGCTCTCTTAATAATTTGGCTTTTTTCAGATTAGCATTTCATCTAAATTTACGTGGTACGATGATATTTAAATTCTAATAGAAATACATATAGTAAACTGTTAGTAAGATATTAGTTATACTCTAGGTAGTTCACATTGGTCCATCTAAATTTTGATTTAGCACCTAAAGAGGCGCTTGCACTTGCAAGCACATGTTTGTACAAGAGAAGGGTTATTCTTTTTCCGGTTGCACTCGATGATGGTGGCATTTTGGAAATTCTACTAGCATTTTGAAATTCTTCACGTAACATTTAGTCTGAGGGCGGACTGAATTGCAATGTTATAATTTGGAAGTTATTTGCTGAACTACTATCGTATAAATTTTATCGTATAAAAAGGCTTAAGACAGTACCTGAATAGATTTTCGTATGAAGCATATTGATCACTACCATAGGAATGTTATTAACTTTAAGAGAGCTCCTAGTAGGAGCACTCTGAGTCACCGGAGTGGCAACACCTTTCTGGTATCTAAGAGGGTAATTTTCATATGTAATGATTGCTTTGAGCTACACGAAGGTAATACCCCTAATGCAACAAAGATATTGAGCTTTAAAAGATAAGGATCTATAATCTAGTTCTTATACTTAGTTTTGACATTGAGCTAGTTGACTTGTTCTTATGATGATGCTAAACTTAACACTTTAAATACAAAGGTCGTGGTAACCTGTTCCTTATATCCATAATGAAAATTAAAATACACAAAGACATCATTAAGTACCAGGGCATCATATCCTAATACTCAGTATTCACATAGGCTCTTCACGGAGCGTGGACCTTAAGCTCCTCCAACCC
The DNA here is from genome assembly GCA_032619315.1 of Piper longum. NCBI lineage: Eukaryota > Viridiplantae > Streptophyta > Magnoliopsida > Piperales > Piperaceae > Piper > Piper longum. Next base: position 5,539 of record JAVDBV010086852.1, on the reverse strand, counting down.
ACGTTACTCTAACACATACGATTGTAACCAAATAAATTTAGCGTACCTAGTATGCTCATCATCATGTTTTGGGACTTTGAGATTTACGGACCTATAGAGGATTGTTAGAGTAACCCAAAGTTAATAATCTGCACAATGATGGTAATAAAATAATACTAATACACGAATCACACGTAACATGTCCACATGCATCATAACATGGTCTAGGGAACCAGTCCAAATTACAACACATGCACCGGTGATTCACGATAATACATGAATCTCAACTACATAACAAATCGCCCAAAATAAATAAGTTGGATACATGACAATTCATACACTTGGTACTATCCCACACCATGTACTTTGTGTTCCATCCACCTACACTGACCACTGTCAAGTATACTCACCTACAAAAATGTAAGAAATTTGTTAGTAACTAAATAAGTTTGATTACCGGTCCAAAAATAACTACCGATATATTATATTAGTTGATGGGTATGAAATTATGAAACTTCAGAATACTATCACAAGGCACTATTGTTGCTATTTCAATGCATCATGTAAGTGCGCATATTGAATAAGTAATAAAATGATAAGTGAGTATTATTCTCACGAGGATTTGGTGTTCAACTGTATTGATGATGGCTGAGTTATTAAACCTACTCAGTTGTCTACAAAAATTGTATGTTATGATGAGGATCTCTCCTAAAACTAACCGGTCAAGTGAGGGCATGAAGCTAGTATACTACTGTAACTTAGAAATTGATGTCAAGACATGAAAATCGAAAATAGTAGCCAAAGTTAGCACAAGTTCTCTTAAAAAAAATAGATCTAGGATGAATAACTTTACTTAGTTGATGAGTAATATATCTTATTATGTTAATCAAGTTATAAATAATTGCGATTGATATCAAGGAAATGAATTTTGTTGTAATGGGATTTTGCATCTTATTACAACCTACCACCCTAGTATCATTTCATATTCTTGAGGAAACAAATCGAAGTTGGTGTTTTACGATCAGCTCCCTTATATGGATATCTATAATTCTAATGGATTCGTGTAATTAAAACAGTAATCTAATTCATCCATAGATATCATTAATCTGCCTATTCCTAGAACTCGATTGAATCTCTTCATTATATAAAAATTAGCTACTCTATTGAAAGATTTAAGAATGGGTATGAAATAATCAACTAACAATTAGTACAACATGATAACACGAATAAGATATATTACATATCAACCAAGATCCATTATACATTCCTGATCAATATAGTTTTACCCCTTAAGAGACTAATAGTACATCATGAAACTCATCAAAGAAAACAACAATGAGAAGAGAAGAGAAAAGTTATGCAATTTTGTGACCATGAAGCCTTGGTGGGAACTTCTATTCAGCAATGCTGCTTCTTTGTAACTCAATGTCAACAACTTCTTCTCTGCAACCTTCAACTCTTTTTTCAGATTGGTAGTGTGGAGCATGAGTGGGTGAAATGTAAAGGGATGAAGAGTGGGTTTTATTCCTCAAGTGTATTCTTATATATATGGTATATATGTATATTCATCTCCAATTCTCCTTTACATTGTATGTGAGGGAAGGTATATATAGGCGATGAGAGTAGAACTTTCTAGAATGCACAATAGTTTCTTGGTAAGTTCTTTTTTCCAAAGTAGGGCAGGTGTTGACTCCATCATCAACACTGCGGAATATGCTTACATCCTTGCCCCCTTGTCTCCTTGTTGCTCTACATGGTTGGTGGAGTTGTCCCATGTGGTTCAAGCGATTTAAACATGTCAAACTGGTGGAGGAAGCTTCTTTGCATCTTCCATTCCAACCAATGCACATGACTGCCTCCTTTGATCATTGTTGGTAATTGAATGTGCTCCTTACTTCCTCTTCAAGGTGTCCATAATGGTTTAAGAAGAGAGTATTTAGTGGAGCTAGTGGATCTGCCCAAAAGGTTGGGATATGTACAGGTGTGTAGACTTCCTCCCTTGGTCAAAATCATATGCAAGGATTTACATGTCTAAGCGTGTGTCGAGATTTGCAGGCCCGAAGTAGTCTCTCTTAGGTTGGTGGCGTAGCAGTTTGATTATTTACAATTGGTTGCCAATGTACGCATATTTGCTATAATTTGTGATAATTCATAAATTTTAAATTTTAGCTGAAAATGCTAAGAAAAACGGTACTAGGGGTTAAAAATGTTACACAAAAGCTGTCAAAATGTTATGTTCATCTACGAATTATCAAGCCCCCAAACTTAATCTTTGCTAGTCCCTAACAAACCAAAATGTTATGTTACACACACACACTTGCAGTTTGAAGGAAGTTTCAGTTCCAGCAAATTCACACAAGTAGCTTCCTCTAATCATTGGAAATTGGTGGCTATGTTCCTTGCTCCTCAAGATGGCTATCTAACGGCTCAGAGGTAAGGAGTTGGTCGGTTTGTCCAAGAGTGGGGGGCAAGTGCAGTTGTGCATGTGCCTTTTTGTTAGTCAAAAGCATGTTGCAGGTTAACCTTACAGGCGTGCAAGTGGGATCTCTGCTGGTCTAACCATACAAGTGGTTCATCCTACGTTGATGAAAAAGTAGTTCAATCCACTTGCACATATGTATAATCTTTGTCCAGATCCTTCAAAATATAATTAGTTATTCAAATTTGGTTATCGATTCATCAATTTACTAGAATTTGGGGGAATCAAAAAATTCAATTTTTTGCCAAAAATAGTCTAAAAAATGACATTGGGGAATGAAGATTATATACGCCCCCAAACTTAAACTTTTTTAGTCCTTAACAAAAAAAAATTTTAATGTCCCCTCCAAATTCTTGATAACAACAATCAAATGATAAAGGATAAGTCCATACACAAGCAAAAAACTATTATTAATTTTCTCACAGCCGATTATTCTTCCCATGCTACTCAACGAACTCAGAACTATTGGAAATCTTGTGGGTCTAAATAGATTAGTTCGTCATATGTCTAAAAATCAAATCTTTGAGACTAGAGAGGATCAAAAAGATTTATTAGGCGGTAACGGGGTTATAGCTAGGGTTTTAAAAATGAATAAAAGGAAACAAAGCACATGAATCACTAACTCTGAACTTTTTTTAACTAAACATTGTGCTCAAATAAGAGTGGTGACTACAGTTTTCTTTTCCTAAAGTGCATTTCCTTGTTGTTCCGTATCTCTCATCTTTTTTCCAATATTTTTATTTATTTATTTATTTATTGTTCAAACAATTGTGTGATTCAACTACAGCACCACCCTATGGCCATGTTATAGAAATGTTCACTATTGGACAATTCTTAATCCTTCAAGAGCCTTCTATCTTTTTCTTTGTCTTCTCTTCGGGCCATATTTCTTCCCTTCTTTTCAATTAGTTGCACATAGCCCCTACCTAAACCATGAGCACATTGACCTGTACAGAAATTTCCTAGTTAGTCACGCTAGGTAAAGGTAAAAACACCGCTTTTTATTTTAATCGGGCTAGGGCTTTAAGTATGTTAGGGACACAAGCAAGAAGTTAATGTGGGCAAATATTTTTCTAAACTGTGTTTCTATGAAGGATGCCTAATGCTTGCCTTGGTGGTCAAGTCTCACCTAAATCATTTTCCAACTAGTAAAAAATATTTCATTCGCTTCAAGAATCCTTTTCTCCTAGATCTACAAGAGCTTCCATTTTTAATATTAATAAATTGGGTACTAGGTTGGGCAATAATATGATTGCTTTGAAAATATAGATCACAAAATTTACCCATGCAAGAATTGTCCTAATCAGATCTATGATTGAAAAATTCGTGTGCCCTATTTCCTATAGTAACAAAATATCCTATTTACTAAGAAGCATAATAGTCATACAAAATAACACCACC
>JAVDBV010086850.1:0-35901 GCA_032619315.1 Piper longum | reverse complement strand
TGGATTATATTTTTTGTATTCTTTTCCTTCCACTGGCATAAATATTACTGAAGGTTGGTAGTAATGAATTCATTACTACCAACCTTCAGTAATATTTATGCCAGTGGAAGGAAAAGAATACAAAAAATATAATCCATAAAACACACAATATCCAACTCAGTTGAACTAATTAGGAAACAAGAGAAATTCTATGACTCAAACAAGCTGCCAGTAGATTGCATAAATCGAATAAAGAAAAGTGCAATCAGTGTCTTACAAATTATTGAAAAGTTTGCTTCAACAAAAAATTTAAAAAAAAATCCTCATTTCCAAAAAGCATAAAAGCTTATGAACAATAACTGCTAGTGTGCCCCAGAGAAGTGTTGGACCACAAAGGGTCCATTGTCATTTTGCAAGAGGTTGGTTCCACTACTCAAATCTGTGACCAATTGGTAACATGGCAGCAACTCATATCAGCTATATGTTATTGTGTTTGAAAAAAAATATATTAAATGAACAAAAAAATACATTTCTTACAAAATATTGCAATTAAAGTTTCACAAATAAAACTTTCCTACAATAAGCTCCATTAAAAAAATGACTAGGAAATGAAAAGGGCAAGAAGGAACCAGACAAGTATACTAAACCAACAAATATATTGATCAAATATTCAATTGCTAAGACTCCTAACGTATGTTTGTTGCAACATCATTAACTGAGGAAGCTTTACCGTCCCCAAGATAATAAAATGAACGCATACAGGAAATCAACTAGATGTTCCAAAAACAATATTACCTTACAGCCAAAGGGAAGAACACGCTCAGACGGCAGGAAAGTTAGCCATATGTCTCTTGCTTCTACGTCAGGTGCAAGACCAGATTTTTCATCTCCCCCAAAATAAGTAGCATAAATTCTATCCGATGGAAGTTTATAGACCTGTTATTCCATGACAATATTTCAACAGCTATCATCCCTGGAAGGCATAAACATACACTTGCCGATACGAGAATACAGTCATGTACCAACCTGAGTGAGAAGTTCCCATGCCCATCCTATGGCCTCCTTTTTAAAGTAATCTCCAAAAGACCAATTCCCAAGCATTTCAAAAAAAGTGTGATGGTAAGTGTCTTTTCCGACATCATCAAGATCATTATGCTTACCACCAGCTCGTATGCACTTTTGGGTGTTACAAGCACGAGTAAGTTTACTCAACTGCGTATTTGGGTCTGCTGTCCCCAGAAAGATGGGCTTGAACTGGTTCATCCCTAAGATGGTAAAACAGGTGAAACTTACCTTAGCCTATGAATAGTTCCCCTAACAGCTCAGAATAAAAGCCCACGGCAAAATTCCTCACTTAAAAAATGGTTAGAAATATGATTCACTTAATCTTTTTCTTCAAGAAACATAAAACACCAAAGAAACATAATAACAACACTATTCATCAGGACAATTATGCATGCTGAATTATCAATCAAACTGAAAGATCAACACATAAAACACATACGACATATACTTCAACAATGTAATCAAATAAATAAATAAATAATCATAAAGACTGATCAAGACTTTAACCCATAAGATTGACCTAGACAGAAGACAACCGGCGAAGAGAGGAAAGGAGGGAGGAAGGTTACCGGCGTTGACGAAGAGAAGGGTGGGGTCGTTGAGGGGGACGACGGGGCTGGACTTCCAGTCGACATGGCCCTTGCTCTGGAAGAAGCGAAAGAAGGTGTCGCGGACCTTGGCCGCCGGCCACTCCACCGTCGACGACGAGGGATCGGGGCCGGGCATGGCGGCGGCGGAGCGTGCCCTAGGGGAGGGTGGGAGGAGAGGGTACGAGCGGAAGGAGGAGAAGAAAAAAGGAGGGAATTTGCTAATAACACCCCACCATCTCGTCTCATCTCATATTCGCCATCTTTGCTTACTTCTATATTTTTCTTCTCCATATATTCATATACTCCCCCACCCCCATCTTTGCTTTGCTTGCCTGTAAGAACATCAACTCTTTCTTTCTTTAGTGGGAATCTGCATATTAACTTTTGATCCATAGCTTTGGCATCTTTTGATTAATGTTCGTCAATGGAACAAAAGAAACAACAAAAAACTCTCTAGTTTTTTGTTGATTTATTTCACATTTGATTAGACAATAAAATTATACCTTCCAAAAAAAATTTAAATGTGTCAGCCCTCTTAGCCTCCTCTTGGTTACTAATTTAAAATGAAACAAAAAATGAGAAAACTTATAAAACTTATGTATAAACGAGTTCAACTCACATACCTTATATTATGAGCTACAACTTCTAGTTAGGGTAATTGTTCGAATAATTTAAATATCATGTAAGTGTACACGATAGTAATAAGTAATATAACGATAAATTCGAGTATCGTCCATATAGAGATGAATTTTATTAAATTAATTACAATAAAAAAATTAGGAACAAAACAAAAATAATCTAAATAATAATTTTAAATTAGCGAAAAAGTTAAAATGATAAAACTCGTTCTAGAGTCGAATTTCCCTTAACATGAATTTAATTTTCATCACATCTTACTCTTATCTTTTATTCCTTCAGATTGTCGATCTAGGATAATTATATGACATGTAGCTCCCGCTCCTTCATGCTTCTATTATTTTGCTTCAATTTCTACATCCCGATGATAATTGATTAATCAACAAAATAATGTACTAAGATTTGCCATACAATCGCATACAGTGTTATGTATCTCCCGACCACAACGACAAACAAGTCAAAAGACTCGTCGTATGATGAATTATCAATGACTAATTTAATTAATTTCTCCCGAAATCTAATTAAACCTCGTGATCTAAGAAATAGGCGATCAATCTATTCTTAGTATTAAGAACATGATAATTCAAACATTCCGATTGAATAAAAGAATAAGAGCTTGAAATGATTCCAATCAAAACATGTTAAGTTTCATTCTTCTCTAGAACGAAAGAAAATGTTTTACTCCATATTAAAAATAAAAAACAATATAAAGAAAAAAAAAACTAATTTTTATTATAAAAGAAAAATAATTACATAGTAGAACTAATTCTAAGAAGCCATGAGTTGACATGAGATATAATTCTAACAATAACTGGCCACCCCTTTATATAGAAGAGGAGATACAAGAATTCTAAGAGGATGTTCATAAATCAACGTAGTCTAATTATGATGTCCCTTCAAGTTTCCAATTCTTCGACTCCGTTGAACACTATAAATTGTAGCCATTGGGTGGGGCCAATTGTCATAACCGTAAGCTTCTATGTTTTCAATGGTTTTCTCCATTAAAATACCAAATTTAAGTATATCAAATAAAATATTAATTAACTAAAAAAATAAAGTAAAATATTACTTTATTAATAATATTTAAACTCAAGAAGTACAAAATCACATTAAAAATATAGGTAAATATTGTATATTTTAAACACTTAACAGTAATATAGTAAATCCTACCACTTAACATATTTATAGATAAATATAAAAATAAATAATTATATCATATTATTTTAATTGTTTCATCTTAAATATTAAAGTAATAAATATAATAATATTAATAATTTGTTTCAAAATATCTTTAAATTAGTGTATTTTTAAAAAAATTATGAAAATAAACCAAACTAATGCCTATAAATGATAAAAATTTGTGAACATCCTACTGTCCACCTATATAAACTTCAATTTACGTGACTTATTAAAAAAGTTAAAATTAGATGTGTACCTTTTATAAACTATATTAAGTGTAACTCACTTTAACTTTGTATATGTGGTAACCGGGTAAAATTATTTTTTTTATTTAAAATTATTCATTTTTATAATATTTGACAAAGATTTCCAATGAGGGTCCTTTTAGTTGGCTTTAAAATAACACAAATAAAAAAAACATGTGAAATGGAAATATAATGAGATAAAATGATATGAAAATTTTAAAATGAAAAGAAGATGAAAATCAAATACTCATGTTCATGTGAATGCATCTGTGTTCCTAAAATTCCTTTGTAAAATTTTTACATAGACTTGTTTTGAAAGAAATTGAAATTTCTTTTGAATGAATTTTAGCAAGACTTATAAAAAAATTTATAAGCTCTAAATTTTACATTTATTTCATACAACTTGAGGCTTATTTAGTTGTCTTAAAATTGCATGAAAAAGAAAGAGGCTGAGTCGAGGCTCATCAGATGGGTACAGTTATTGGAAGAATTTAATCAGAAAATAAGGGACAAAAAGGTTTTGAGAATGTAGTAGATGACTGCTTATCTAGACTAGTAACTAAGGAGAATGAAGCCAACTTTTCAAATGAACAACTTTTCCAATTAAAGACATCTCACTTACCATGGTTTGCAAATGTAGTAAGCTTTCTTGTGAATTTTTTTGCTGGTCAAGCTCTTCCCTTAAATATTTCATCACAATAGAAATTTTTTTTTGATTGAAGTCAAACATTATTGTTTGGATCAACTGCCATATTTGTTTAAGAAATGTTGTGACTAGATGATTAGAAGATATGTCAAAGAAGAAATGTCAGATATTCTATGTCATTTCCATTCATTAGAATATAGAGGCCATTTTAAAAGTCAAAGGACAACTATTAAAGTTTTACTATCAGATTTCTATTGGCTTTTTAAGGATGTTAACTATTTTGGGAAGAAATGTGACATATGCCAAAGTTGAATTTTCTTAAGGAAGCAAGAGATGCCCTTTCATGGAATCCTTGAAGTAGAACTTTTTAATGTATGATGTATAGATTTCATGGGACTATTTGTGTCAAATAACAACCTATACATAGCGGTAGCAGTTGATTATGTCTCAAAATAGGTGAAGGCACATGCATTCATAACCAATGATGCCAATACAATTATAAGGTCCTTGAAGAAAAACATCTTTATAATATTTGGCATTCCAAGAGTTATCGTCAATGACGAAAGGTCACACTTCTACAACAAGGCCTTTGAAACTCTATTGGCTAAGTATGAAGTCAAGTACAAAGTTGCAACAACATATTATCTATAAACAAATGAACAAGCCAAAATTTCTAACCAAGAAATAAAGAGAACCTTGAAAAAGGTTGTAAGTCCATCAAGAAAGGATTGGCCACTCAAATTAGATGATGCATTATGGGTTTACCAAACAGCTTTCAAGGCACTAATCGAAATGTCCCTTTATAGGATAGTATTTGGAAAAGCATGCCACTTACCTTTTGAGCTAGAGCACAAGGCCTATTGGGTCATTTAGAGATTGAACTTTGATGCCAATACACGTGGAGAGCAAAAGTTATTATAGTTGAATGATTTAAATGAACTTAGTCTCAATGCATATGAGAATGCCAAACTGTAAAGAGAAAACCAAACTAAGGCATGATAGATGCATTCTAGCCAAGCACTTCAAGCCAGGACATGAGGTATTGTTGTACAATTCTAAGCTAAAGCTTTTCCACGAAAGCTTACTTAGGGTGGTCTGGACCTTAAACTATGATGCAAACATTCCTACATGGTGCTATAGCAATCAGGAATGAGGAAATGGAAACAAATTCAAAGTCAATGGACATAGGTTCAAACACTATCAAGGACTCGAAGTGATCCGATTTACTTCATCCACCACACCAATCTTAGAATGAACAGAGCTTAGTCAAGCTAAGAACTGAAACAAGTGCTTATTGGGATGCAACCAAGCAAGCTTGTATATCTTGTTGCAAAAAAAAAAGAATTTGTTTGGTAAGTCAAGTTGAGCATGGTGATGCAGCCCGAGCCAAACCAACCCGAGGAATAGAAGGGGGGATAAAACACAAAAAGGTAAAGTTTTTCTAATAGTTAGTTTCTTTGTCGCCACCTCATTCACTTCCCCTCAATCTTGAGCAAATCAGTGTTCAAATGATAAGGAATGAGCATCAAATCGTAATCCATTCTTTCAATCTTTTGTTTTCATGCTCAATCAATGTTTTTGCATGTTCGATTTGCTTTCATGTTGATACAAATCATTAATTAGGATACATATTTGAATGATTATATAGATGATTAGACAACATGTTTAATCTGTGTATAAAGTAGGAGAGATGCTTGAAATGTGTTATAGTTGTATTGTTGCATGAGTTTGATCAGTTTTACCAATATTGTGTTAACCTGGTCATGCCACGTTCCACATATAATCTTTCGATTACCATAAATAAAAGTACATAAAGGTCAATTCTTTCTATGTTGGTTGTGGCTGAACTTTTGACTAGAGGTAGGATGGTTCAAAAGAAGCAATGACCAGCTAATTCTGTGATTACATAACCAATGGAGTCCCCACCAATATCTAAAGACTCCACTTGAGCAACTTAGACACATGAGGTTGAGCCCATAGTTGGAAAGGGTATTCCGCCGAGATAAGACACTAGGGCAAAAAAGGCTAGAGGAAAGCCAAGACACTGATAGAAAGGAATCTCCATTTAGAACTCTGGCCAAAGAAAGGGATGTAAAGCAACCTTCCAACATCCTTTCTTGCTAAATCACCAGGGAAACAAACTGTAGAAACTAGCATATAACAATCAAGCCTGAAGGAATCAAAAGGCAAAGAAAAGGTGGTAGATACAAAAATCAAGTAGGAAGTAAAGAAGATCTTACCAATAAAATCGATTTGGGCAACACAAATCAGTCTCAGCCTTGAGACACCTATGTACTAAGGCCAAGGTGATTCCCCGGTCCAAGCAAGCCAACAAGGGAAAAAGAAAAGCCAACTAGGAAAGGACAAGCACAAAGAAAGTTGAAGCAGCCAAGTCTGATGAAGACAAGGGCAAGGACATTGTTTAGGGGTCAATGCCAAGAGGAAAGAAGAAGGCCAATCAACCAAAGAAAAAGGAGAAGCAAGAGGAAACAAAGGAGAAGAAACAAGTGAAGAAGGGGAAAACAAAGCTTGGCAATCTGGACATGGCTGAAAGAATTGAGATAAGGACAAGGAGAAGGTTGACAAAGGACAAACCTCAAGTCCGAGCACAAACACTCCCACTAGCTCAAGTGGAAGTAGAAGAGGAAGAACCCCAACCCACTTTGCCCACCCCAAGGAGGAAATTGATAGTCAAGAGATCCAAGGAACAACAATCCTCAACTACTGCCCACTACCCCCTTCATATATGCCAAGGCCAAGAAATTATTCACTAAAACAATCGAAGGAAAACAACCTATCAAAAAAAAGAGCACTAGACTTGGACAACTATAACACATACAAGGCAATAAAAGATATCATCAAAAGTGTGTGGTGGACTAAGTTCTACAAGGAACTAGATGAGGATGTTCTACAATTGGTAAAGGAATTTTATGCAAATCTAGAGAAAAGAGTTGATGACAAAGTTTTTGTAAGAGGGAAGTGGATCAACATGTTTACTGAAGCAATCAACAAAGTCATTGGAGCACCTAGAAACAAGGAGGACGAAAACTTTGCTATCATAGATGAAGTAGAGACCACTGAGTTGTTAAAGAAGTTGTGTCAAGCAAACAAGGAAGTTATCTGGCCCACAAGCAAGAATAACTAAAACCTTAGGGCACTGGTTCCAAGTTGGACACCACTCTTCAAGCTCATTTGTAGCTCCTTGATTCCTACCACACACACCTCCCACATTACATTGGGTAGAGCTATCCTACTATATGCAATGATTGGGAAAAGAAAATTGCATGCTATATGGATAATCTACAACAACATAATTGACTCGGCCATGCCTTAGAAGGGGTTATGGATTATAGCTATCATCATCTAATTATGCACCAAATTTGGTGTGGGACTTGAGAAGAATGAAGAAAAGATTGAAGTTGGGCTAGCAATCTATACCAAGGTATCAATTGATGGACCGTAGATTGGAGGGCACAAACTTGGGGCTGAGACACTGGAGGAACTCAAAGGTTTTAGAGCAATGCAGCAGAAGATCATCACTTTTATGGAGTACCAGCACAAGTGGAATAATTACATAAAAGGCCAATATGAAGCAATCAAAATAGACACATCTGATATGACCACTATTCATGAATCTACATTTGCAGGTACTTCGGAGGCTAAACAACAGGAGTGAAAAGAAATAGCAAATGATGCCAACACACCACAAGTCAAACATGGATGCAAGGGATCACTTCCAAAATAACCTACCCCACCAGGAGAAGAAGAAGAAAGCAAAGACAAAGATGAGGAGGAGGTCACAACACATTTGGGAGGAGACCCCTTAACTAGTCACTTTACCATAGCGAACTCCAGCTCGGACAAGGATAACTGGCATATCTAAATGAACACTTCTCTTTCCTTGTTGTCTTTCTTTCTACTGTTCTTTTACTACTAGCTCATTGTGTTGGTAATTAAACTGTTATTTTTTGAGTCGTGTGTTATTAACTGTAAGGGCATAGTTACACTTAACTTTGGGGGGAAATCAATTCGTACTTTTGAGTTTTTATAATTATTAATAGTTAACTATGCATGTTAGAGAACAGGTTATCTTGATAGAATATGTTAGGAAAAGGCATTCTTTTTTATCGTAGCATGATATGGGTAGGACTAATCTCACATTTGTGGATTTCTTTGAATTATTTTTTTATGTCAACTGAATCATTGTCCAATTTAATGCTCAACCTTGTTTGATTAAATTGGAAATTCTTGTAAGCTTAGAAAAAGGGGAATTAGAATCTCAATTTAGGATTCTTAAAACAAAGAGAATCTTTAGATAATTAGAAAATGATTTCAGTGAGACTTGATCACTACTGACAAAATGACCATCTTTAATAAAACCTTGCCTTAACCAAATTTTGCCCTACATAGACATCCCGTTTGTGTCCCTAACATAATTTTACCCCTATCTTATTTAAAAGAAATATCTTGCTTTCACCTTGTCCTAGCATGGTTAAATAAGAATTTTCTTCATGGGTCAAAGTGCTCACAAAATAGGGAGAACTATGTTCAACTACTTAGAAAAAGAGATGAAGTTGTGAGGCAAAAAACGAGAGAAGGGAGGAAAGTTTTAGTAGAGTTGAAAGAGTTGTTTTATCGTGAATATTCCTATATTAGACCACATGGTGGTATTGTATGTGTATATATATACTGAAAAAAGTTTGAAAAAGAAGGAGAGATACGGAACAATAAGGAAAGTGATTTAAGGAAAAGTAAATAATAGTCACTACTCTTATTGAACACAATGTTCAATTGAATAAAATTTGGAAGCTAGTGATGCCCTTGCTTGTTTTCCTATTATCCCATTTTTGAAGCTCTAGCCTTAGCCCTATTATAGCTAATAAATCCCTCTAATCCTCATTAATCGGAAGATTCAATTTTGTGGAGAGAACCCTTGCTTTCAAAACTTATGATGGTCCAATCTAACTGATCTGAACTTGGTTGTGTATTTGAAATGGTTGAACAGTTGTATGGAAATTGCTTATTGTTGTCAAGGAAACTTTTCTACACTTTCCTTGACAACAATAAGTAAATGATGTTGCGAATAAGCTGAGATAGAAGTTGCAAGGAAGTTTCCACTACCTGTTTGACACGTTCCTCTAATTTGAATCACTTAAATCCTATCAGAAAACTCCACCAACTCAACCAACTGTTTAGGGACAACAGGGGACAAGGGGACAAGGATGCACACATAATCAAAAGTGTGGATGATGAAATCAACACGTGCCCTAGTTTGGAGAAAGGAACTTATCAAGAAGTTGCAACATTATTAAGAAGAGTTCTACCTTCCTCGGCTATATAAACTGTCACTCGCATTGTAAATAGATATGGAGATGGATATGGGGAACATATACATAGATAAATTAGATGAAGACATTGGAGGAAGAAAATCCACTTATCATCTCTTTATCTTTAATCCTCCCAAACTCTACACCACTAATCTGAAGGAGTCGTCGGAGGTTGTTGAGAAGAAGTTGTGGAAGTTGAGTTACAAAGAAGTAGCATTATGGAGGAGAAGTTTACACCAGCGCCTCACCATCATGGAATTGCATAACTTTTCTTGTTTCTTCTTACAATGTTGTCTTCTTTGATGAGCTTAATGATGTGTTATTATTCTTTTATGTTGTAAACGTTAGTGATCTAAGGTGTATGATCGATCTTAGTTGACATGTAATATACTGTGTTATCATTTTGCATTGATTGTAAGTTAATTACTTCACCCATTATAAATTCTTCAAGAAAGTAGCTAACTTTTTCATGATCAAGAAACTCGATCGTGACCTAGGAATAAGTAGGTTGATGATATCTATAGATGAAAGAGTTTATGGTTTTAACTACAGGAATGCATTAGAATCATTGATATCCATATAAAAGAGTTGATCGAAATGCACCAACCTAGTTTCATTTATACAAGAATGTGAAATCATGCTAAGGCAATTGGTTGTAATAAGATGTGGAAGCCCGTTAAAACTTAATTTGTTTCCGTGGATATCATTTGCAATTATATGTAACTTGATTAACATAAAAAGATGTGTTATCTATTAACCCAATGAAATTATCCGTCCCATATCCATTTTGTTATTTTTTAATTATTTATTATAAAAATGTGAATTTTTTTTAATTTCTTGTGTTTCACTAATAAATATTCTTGTTACCCTGAATTAGTAAAATCTAATGACTAATCTACCTGATAACGACTAATACTATAAAAAATTAAAACTTCATAATATTTTGGTCATGTCCGGGAGATCTTGTTTTGAATACCAAGTTGATTAATTTATTAAATATTTAAAATAATAGTATTTTAACTCATATTTGGTTGTAAAATAATCACAACATTAAAATCTTAAGTTGAATGATAATTAAATTAATTATCTTAATTAAGTGAATAATATAAGATTATTTTAATAATGATAATCTTTGATTCACGAGCACGTGCATGAGTTTGACTCAAGATCTTTTAAGTTCATTATAATAAAGTTGCTATGGTGAAATTATCTTCATGGTTAAGTTTAAATATTTGACATAAAATCATAAGTGTCTTTTCATAATTTCACTAAGATTTTGTTATCGATTAGTATATGAGGTATGTTAGATAAATTACCTAGAATCTCCGAGGCATCTTGATATCTATTGTTAGATTTAAGTATGCACGTTGAATACCAAAAATCATTTTATAATATATGAAGATCTCTGATTCAATGTCTATATTTATTTTTACAGAATCTTATTTAGGAATGGTGATATGATTAGCATGAGAATGACATTGTGATGTGATGTGTCTATTTAATTCCCTGCTCTTCTGCATACCATGTTATTTGCCACTTTTAGGATTGTCTGCATATATTCGCATGCACGCATCATACAAGGTTTGAGTATTGGTCTACATTTGCAAGGCCATGTGAAGTCAAGCTTGCCGAGCTGGATGCAGAGCTTGCCTCACAGGTTTGTCAGAACTCCACTCTACTTGATCTAATGTTAGGCTCTACATTGCTTGGTTATTATATCATAGGATGTAGTTAATGACATTTTATTTGATACTACTACCTATAAGCCATTTTACCAATTTTATTGATAAATAAAACATCCAGGTAGAGATCTCTTGATGAGTTTCCAATAGATGAGATTCATCTCAAAAGACGCTCTAGTGCTATTTATCAACTATAATATGATTTTCGAATTTTTCATGTATGCATGACGGATGGAAGTGTGATGCCCACTAAGGGGCCCAATCGATGCCCACCTGTGGTTTTCAGTTTGACAATTAATATATTATAATTATGATGATGATAATCATATATAGTACATGTTAACTATGTGTATTTAGCTGAAGCATGGTCTCCATTGAGAGTAACCAGACCATGTATTTCAATTGTGATCAATTTAGGCCCCACTGGCCATGAGCATGATGTCGTAGACTTGATTCTGGCTTATGCATAATATTTGCATGTTACTGTTGAGTATTCTGATTCGCACACATATTTATTTTAGTAATTATGATTTGGCCATATTTTAGTATGATGATGTGGGTGTGGAGTTTCTGATTCATGTTAAAATTTTTTGTGGATGATGAGTCATCCATTTAGTAGTTTGAAATGTTTTTTGAAGTTATTTATTGACTGGTAATCTTTGATTATTGGTGTACATTTTCTATATAGTTTGGCAATGTAAGTTTGGTCGAACGAATATAAGGATTGAGAATGACTCATGGGGATAGGCTTGTGTACTACGGTTTGCTTGTGGTGATATGGCTTGTGGCCTTTCTGATGTGATTGAGATATGAGGCCAGTGGGCCGTATGATGAGATTATTATTTGGGGTGCCAAATGAATAATCTTGTATAAGAGTCTGTGGGCATTTTTAATAAAACTATAGAGTTGCTTGTGTGTGCTGTATGAAAATTATTATCACTAACCCATGTTTGAGTATTTTATAAGTGGTATATTCTTGGATATCAAGGTCTAACCATTTTGTTCAGAAATTCTCCAAGCCATAGAGTCGTAGAGCTGAAGGTTAAAAATTACCTAGGTACGCTAATCCATGTTATTTGTGCAAGTAGATAGGGTGAGTAAAAAACATAGGTTGGAGGAGTTTGTGTGTTATTCTATTTTGCAAAAGAAGGGCCCATGTGAAGACCAAGTAAATCAACAACCTAAAGAATTTTATAATGTACTATGCTGTGTGAAAATGTGACATGAATGGTTTGTGAATGTGTGAAATGAAAATTTCCCCACTCTTGTTCCTCACCTATATAGATAATAGAAAATGTCAACAATAGATGTCACTGGTCTAGAAACAACTAAATATCAAGCTGGCACATGTGAGCTTGACTCTCATGTAAAATAAAATAATCATATAACTTCATTTGTACACACTAGGGGCAACTATTGAGAAGCCATCAAGCTGCAAACCAGTTGGCATCCCGAACTGACTAGTATGGCGTCACTCTCGGCATTTTCTTAAAAGTCCCACTCTAAACAAAACCATTATTCTAAGCTCCTTCAAAACCTCTATATTTCTCCTAGCCAGAGCATAAAGGACGAGTACTCTCATGTACTTGCCACCAATACTCTTTGATACCATACGTCTAGACTTGCACTTCAAAATGGTACTCTTCGACTATATGTCTCTCTGGGTGTGAGGAAGCTCAAGACATGGAGATATCATGATCCCTCAAAAATGAATGACCCTCTCACCAATCCAAAACACAACGTGACTTACACATGCACCCTCTCACGGTATATGTAAATCAGTTTCTCCATCTCTTGGCTAACAGGAAAATCTGACAAAAATTATATTGGTAGGACTAGGAAGGGAATTATGTAAAAAGGCCTGAAGGCAACTTGTGATGGATCTGAGTTATCAAAAATAGCTCGAGGGTTCTCATCTTTGTGGGGTTCATAATTTAGAAAGAACGTTACGTTTAAATGGCCTATTTTAATTGAGATCCGATAAAATGACCACTTGACATGTCATATGAACTATAAAATAAATAATAATGAAATAAAATGACAATCAAGAGGCAAGTTGTAATGAACCTGATAGAAGCTCCAAGGGAGGTCTTGTGCCTAGACGTCAAGCTCCTACTCTATACTTACACAAGCAAAACAAAGCACTTATTCCCATGATAACTATATGATGCATATATAAAATGAATGCATATGAATATAATCATGACTATAATATGCAACAAGACATGATACACAAAATGACCAATTAGATACATTAACTAGACAACTACATCAATAAAAAATCGAAATGATGAGCAACATTATATGAAACAATGTGAATAGTAAAGAAATAAATAATTAATGAGATGAATATTACAAACAATAAAGAGTATGACTAGTTACGCATGAAAATAATTCACGATTCACAATTACTCATGTATTTAACTAGCATTGACAATTAGACTTGCTCCTCATTAACATCAAATGTCCATTAATTGGCCACCAATTCTAATTGGAATATATCTTGACAAATTTAAATAGCAATTGTGTCTATAATAATTCAATCAACATCCAAATTTATTAATAAATATAATCACTACTCAAGAATTAATCACCAATGAGCAAGAATTTACCATCCAAGATATTTTAAATTGAAAAAATTTACATAGTAAAACATCCTAATTAAGATTAATTTCATCACAAAACTAACATACAATCCATTCCCTCATACAATAATTTAGACAACAATAATGACTAATAATCAAATTAATAGTAATGATGAGGGGAAGAAAGGCACTTGCTAGTGACCCAAGAAAGAGGCAAAGGTGACGGTGATGGCCATGACTGCCAATGGTTGCTGAGGGGTGGCAGATATGACTACTACACAATGAGGAGAGGGGAGGGTAGGGCTGGCCGAGCAAGGGTGTAGGAAGAGGAGGCCTGCGGCATGAGTGGTGTAGTCGACGGCGACAATAGGGTAGGAGAAATGGCCTACAGCTGAATGGGTAGAGAGGAGAGCGAGCAGGGTAGAGGACATGAAGGGAAAAGGAAGAGGTTGGTTAGAGGTAGAAGCCAGCTGGCAATGAGGTAGGTGACGGTGCTCTGCCGAAAGTGACCAAAAAGGTAGCTAAGGGTGGTCGGTGCATAGGGGAAATGGAAGGAGAATGCGGGGGTAGGGGAGGGGGGAAAGGAAGGAGACGGGGAGGTCGGATGGCGGCTAGCTAGCCGTGGTGTTACAGGTGGTATGGTCCTCGACGATGGCATCGTCAAGGGGGGAAAAGGTCGGGTAGGGAAGAGGGGAAAGAGCGTAGTAAGGTTTGATTAGATTTTTTTTCTTCTAAATTTACACTTGGCTAGGATAAGACCAATTGGGTGTAAAGTGGGGTTCTAAGAGCTTCTAAAAACTATCCAAGGGCTATCAAGGCGTGTGAAATACATCAAGGATGCGAGTCAAAATAAAAATGGAAAATGAAACAAACTTGACATTTGTCGAATGACATACTCTAAAAGCTACCAATCCAACTAAAAATCCTAACCAACACATCCTAATAAGATCAGCATTGTAAGTTTAATTCTACTATCCACTGGGCAAATTAAAATAAAGAGGGCATACTCTCGTATACACTGGTAACTTTGTCTACTACTCTATAGCTAATGCTATCATCATATACTCAAGTATACAAGAACCCTTATAGAAGGTACACACGGTCGGCCTCAGTCCTACACACATGTTCTGAAAGCTAAACCGGCCTGGACAAATGGCCTTGCATGATATGTGCATGTTGTATGATATGCCTGCATGATATATGTTGTATGTGGTTGTTTTGGTTCAAGACCACCCATCACCCTGTGCCGATTCATAGCCTAGCTGGTAGGTATGTCTTTGTGTGTGTTTTTGCTAACCTCCTTTTTGGCGCTTCCAGTGGTCAGCTTGTGTGTGGCAGTTTGCGAGCCTCAATTTGCAAATCGTCTATGTCAATTAGTTTGTGGTTAGTGTTAGTGGTTATATAGTTTGAGCAGATGGCAGGATGCTGAGGTACACCGCTGCTATGCCGTAGGCCTTCCCCTAATAGGCGATTCCTATCACTCATGCAGGAGTCGGTGACAGATCCCCAGGCAAAGATGATTAGGATCCTATGAGAGGAGCAGAAGAGAGCTATGGAGGACCAGCAACGGTCCCATGAGGAGATAACCCTATTGTTGGATGCAGTCCGGGAGATGGCCATGCTTGTGGCCAAGCTAGAGAAGAGGCCAACAAGTGATGAGACACTTGCTAAGGCCTCTGAGTTGGAGCAAGTACCACCACTACCACCACTACCAATTCAGTATCTTCATATTCCACCTATGCAACTGGCCCTAGGCCTATATGAGATCCTAGCCTTGGAGATGCCAATGGGAGTTCCACTCCCTAGACAGAATGGTAGTGTGGTGGAGAGAGTTAGTACTTGTCCTTTTTGATGTTGGGGAGGGCTCAGGCAATCAAGGCCGAGAGTACATCATCACACCAGGGAGATGTTGAGCACTTGTTGAAGAATGGGGGATATTTATTCTATGGGAACATGAATCCCAACATCGTGTTGGAGTGGATTGACATGGTTAGATCAGTGTTAGTACACTTGGAATGTCCCCCAGCGCTATGGGTGCATGTAGCCACTGGGGCTATGTAGAGCATGAGAAGACTTTGGTGGGACTCTACCCACACAACCTTCTTGGAGGGCAAGGCCCTTGAGCATATTACATAGGATGAGTTTAGGGAGGTTTTCTACTCCAATTACTTTTCCGCCACTAACAGGGGCAAAAAAAAATGGAGTTCCTATCTTTGAGGTAGCAGGTGGGTATGTCCAGACTGGAGTACCAGTCCAGGTTCCTGATTTCCCCAGGTAGCTTCTCATCAGAGAGGGAGAAGGCTGCCCAGTTTGTATCAGGATTGCGCATTAGTTTGCGAATGTTGTGGTGACATTCTCTTGTGCGACTTTTGCAGAGGCCATCATGAGGGCACTACAGTGCGAGCATGCCCATGACTGACACCAACATGATATACACAATAATATGTAACCTCAAAATTGTAGCAATGTGTGCTTCTTTTACAGTTAGGAGTGATCATCACATTTTTAAAGTTACCGCTCATAACCGTAGGGGTAGTTTAACCTCAATTATGACTAGGGGTGTTCATATATGAATCCTTTAAGTTTAAGATCTGCCAATTAGTATCAACTATGTATGCATTCTATGAAAAGCAATCCTAGTGTCTGCCTTAAGCCTCCAGTAAAGGTTGAGATCCACTTTCATAAAGTATTTACGCAATAGCCCAACAAGTAGCTTCTAAATTATAATATTACGATTTGGTCCATCCCTTCGAGCTGAAGTGGGGTGTTATACTTTTAATTACAACCACTCACACCACTCCACTTCTGGAATATCACATGACCACTAGTACAAATACACACCCACTAATAACACCCGATTAATTTTTTAATAACTTCACAAGATCAACATGATCTTTTACAATAAACACTCAAGAGATGTAAATACAATCACTTATTGAAGCACACTCTCTTGAATCCGAAAATTGAGAACTTGACAAACATAGCTTTATCCAAGCATGCCCAATTTGAAATGGTCATTTCCAATTTTTATTTCTTTTCCTTGATTTTCACATTGAAGCTCCGACATTTTCCCATAGACCAAATTTCCTAGTTTTAGCTAAATCATTCATAGCTTGTATGTAGCTTCCAACCATTTGATCAATTAATTTTGAGAAGCCTCCTCCAAACTCTAATACTAATTTCCCATTCAAATTCAAATTCAAATATATTCAAAGCTTTAGGCTCCACCTACACATTACGTTCCTTAAAATTTCATCAAAGCTTGAGTAGCTGTCCTAGTCCAAATTGGAGTCATCAAAATCAAAACTAACTTCTTGTCTAATTGCTTCCATTCCAAATCTAAATACAATCCAAAATCTCATCACATTCCGAAACTGAACATTGAATAAACTTAGTTCTAGTTAAACCAAACCTTAATAAAGAGCAATTTATCATGCAATCAATATGAATTAATGTTTCATCATCAAACTCCAAAATAGACAGGTCCAAAACTTAACACATACAATATTAATCAATCTCAATTAATATGTTAATCTTCAATAAACAACGATATATAATGATGAATAAATATCTCAATTAATGTGTTAATCCCGAATTGCGTATGGACTTTCTTCATGAGGTCCATCATTTGAGGTTCACAGTGCACACGGGCTCCATGAAGATGTACCACTACTTGTGCCGATCTTATTGGTGGCAAGGCTGAAGATGGACATCTTCGATACTGTGACGCGATGTCTTCTTTGTCAACAGATCAACATTGAGCACCAGAAACTAGGTGGTTTGTTGTAGCCATTACAACTGCCTGAGTGGTAGGGGGATTACATCACGTGTGACTTTGTCACCCATCTATCCCCTTCCAGGTGGTAGATGGATGTAGTATGGGTTGTAGCTGGTATGTTGATGAAATCGGCACACTTTCTACCGATTCATTTGACCTATCCTATGTCTACATTGGCTAGATTATTCCGAGACCAAATTGTCAGACTCCACGGATTTCTTAGGGAGATTGCATTAGATAGGGACCTGAGATTTACCTCTTCCTTTTGGAGATCTTTCCATCGAGAACTTAGGACGAAGACTAAGTTTAGTGCAGCCTATTATCCATCGACTAACGACTAGTCCGAGAGGATAATTCAGATCCTGGAGGACTTGCTCTGGTCATGTATGATGGACTTCGGTGGACCCATGGGAAGAACATCTTCCCTTGGTGGAGTTTGCATATAACAATAGCTATCAGGCCTTCATAGGGATGGCACCCTTCGAGGCATTGTATGGAAGGACGTACAAATCATTTTTGCATTGGCTAGAGGGCGGCAAACCATTGATAGTAGGCCCTGAGTTGCTTTAGGACTCGCAAAGGATAGTTGAGTTGATTAGGCAAAGGCTTCTGGTAGATTAGGATAGACAAGGTCTTATGTAGATTAGAGGCGTAGGGATGTCAGGTTCGCCGTTGAGGATCATGTTTTCCTAAAATTCTCACAGACTAAAGGAGGAGTGCATTTTGGGAGGTGGGGCAAACTGAGTCCGAGGTACATTGGCCCATTCGAGGTGTTGAGACGTGCAGGAGAGTTTGCATACGAACTTGCTCTCCCGCCTAGACTATCAGCAGTGCACCGGTTTTCCACGTATCTATACTAAAGACGTATATGCATGACGGATCACACCAACTTCAGTATGAGGAGCTTGATGTACAACCCGACCTTTCATACGAGGAGGAGGCTACATGGGTTCTCAACCGGTCTATGAAGGTACTTTGGTCATAGCAGGGTGTTCAAGAAGCCCTTAGGAGCATGAGGATGAGATGCAATAGTGTTTCCCCATACTCTTTCTCACAGAGGATGATGACTCAAAGTATTAGCACCCTTACATGTTTTGGTTGAGTGCTATTGTATGTTTTATGTTGTGTGTTGTGAATGTTTATGTGTGTGTAAACCCTTAGGAAATTCAAGGGTGGAGTAATTTTAAGTGGTGGTGGTTGTAAAACCTAGGCTATTTGCAGAGGGTTAGTAGAGTCAGACCCTTCTTTCCATGGTTTGTATGTGCTATGGTATAAGTTGCCCGGCCTTAGCCTCCTTCATCACTAGGTATGTCTATTTGAATGCGGCACACATGGCTTTTTCATGTTTAGTCCAATTGAATTGTATATAATTAGATATTAGGACCATGTCCCTTGTATGTCTTTTGTGTGCTTGCTGTGTGTTTGATAATCTTTCGGACAGTCCTAACCCCTTTTGGGACTTGTAGTGCAATTTTTGAGGTGGGCCCGATAGCTTTAGGGTAAAAACCCTAAGTTTTTGGATTTTGAGATAACCCAACCCATATATCCTTATCAATCTAACCTATACCTCTATAGGTATGACACCCATACCTATAACATCACCAAACCAACCACTATTTTTTTACTAAAATCCACCCCATTCCCACACCATTTCACCATTTCTCCTTCTCTCCTCACCTCCAACCACTTTCTTTTACACTCTTTGGCTTCTTCTTCCTCCTTGGAGCTCCAAGCAACCCCCTTGTAAAGACCGGGAAAAATAATAATAATAATAAAAATAATAATAATAAAAATAATAATAATAATAACGTTCGATGCGGCGAAATCGAACGTGGGGAAATTTATGTTTTTTCATTTAAAATAATTGTCGTTAGCTGGTTAAGTATGATTGACCCGTTTAACCAGTTAAGTAAACCATCCCAATTAATCGTTCAAACCAGTTAAGTGAAATGTATTTGGCTACCCAATTACCCAGTTAAAGGAATTATGGTGAAGGGGTGTTTCCACGTACCTAGCCATATTTTATTTCATTATAAAAAGGGGGTAAAAGGGGGGGAGGCGTCACCCTCATTTCTTCCTTTGGATTGGCGCCGTCTTCCTCCTTAGTCGGGTAATTTTTCTTTTCTTCTTCTCCTTAATTTTCATGTTGAATTGACAATAGAAATTGAAAAAAAAATGAGATTTAAAGTCTTAAATCAATAAGAAACAACGAAATCTCAAATCGACGAGAAAGAAAGGAATTAAACTAAAAATACAAACTTGAAGTCGTCCATAGCCGACAAGCCAGAGTTTGGGCAAGGTGGGCGACCGAAGGAAGAAATCTGACCGGCGTGGGCAGAAATCGGAGTCCAATCCGGTTGGGAAGGATCTCTGGAGGGTTGAGGGTACCTAATCAAACATCTGATTGGATTGGCGACACTCGCCGGCGATGGAATCGGCGACGCAAACACAGGCGACGAAATTGCCGAAACTACTGTAATCGGGCAATTCCAGTGTCACCGTGGCCAGAAAGTGGCCGGGGGTGGTCAGGGAGGAACCATGGAAGCATGGCAGAGCTGGTCGACGGTGATTGACGGCGGCCGGAGGTGGCAGAGCTCAGTATGCGAACGTGATCAGGACGGTGATTTCAGGCTGAAATTTTGGGCTTAACTGAGAGGCAGCGGCCAAAAGTCCTAGTTGAGATCAAAGATGGTGTGAAGGAGAGTTGATTGATGGTGGTCTCTTGGCTGGTGGTGGCTTGATGACGACAAACAGTGCGTCGGAAAATACCCGATTACAGCTCTATTTTGGAGAGAGTTAGGGAAGAAGAAGATGGCAATTTCATAAATATGGGTTGACTCGACACGATTCGAGTTAAAATAATATTAAATAGTGATAAATCTATAAAAATAGTTATTCTAATGGGTTATGAGTTAAGTGGATAAATTAATAAATTAATATATGGAAGTTGTCACAAATAATGAAATACGGTCGTGATAAACGGTCAATAATTAATCGGCCTATTACAAGCGATTAAATTAAATCGAGGGTTAATAAATTATAATCGTATAAAAATCGAACCTTTATTAAATTAAATAAATTAAAATAATTGTATTAAGAATATCCTTAAATTAGGATAATACAAATTAGTTAAAGAATATACTAAAAATAGTAATTAAATTCCTGGTTATAAATTAATAATTTTTTTATTAATTGTTAAGGGAGAATTATGATTTAGATAATTAACTTAAAATGTGAAGAATAACTTAAATGAGTATGTCACGTGAATAATCAATTATCTCAATAGAATTATGGAAGATGAAATATTTAATGTTTTATGCTTTCACTCAGATTAGGGTTAGTGGATCACAGTCAGACGAAATCATAAGTCAGGTACGTATAATAGGTAGAACGTCGTATTTTCCTTGTTGGTAGCCTAGGTCGGCCTTAGCCTAGATTCGACCACCATATACCGAGTGCAACCGGGGTCAAGGAATTGACTCAGTCCGACACGAGGCCGTATTATGTATGTAAATTGTGTATTGCATCGAATTGTTTTGGAGTAGTGATAGCCGCCCCATAAAAAGGCTACAGCCGGGGCGAGCGGGGCACAACGATTCCTCCATCGTATTGGAGTGCAGTGATGGCCTCCCTATAAAAAGGCTACGACCTGGGTGTGCGAGGCACTGACACTAGAATTGGTAGTGAGAGCTTCCCCACAAATGGGGCGTAGCAATCACCTGAGTGCAGTGATAGCCTACCCATAAAAAGGCTACGGCCGGGATGTGTAAGG
The DNA here is from genome assembly GCA_032619315.1 of Piper longum. Classification (NCBI taxonomy): domain Eukaryota; kingdom Viridiplantae; phylum Streptophyta; class Magnoliopsida; order Piperales; family Piperaceae; genus Piper; species Piper longum. Next base: position 14,417 of record JAVDBV010086850.1, on the reverse strand, counting down.
CACTGGCACTGGAGTGCAATGATAGCCTCCCATAAAAAGGCTACGACCGGGGTGTGCGAGGCAATAGCACTAGAATTGGTAATGAGAGCTTCCCCACAAACGGGGTGTACCAATCACCTAAGTGTAGTGATAGCCGCCCCACAAAAAGGCTACAGCTGGGGTGTGCGAGGCACTGGTACTGGAGATGGTAGTGGTAGCCTCCCCACAAAAAAGGCTACGGCCGGGGTGCACGGATCACTGTAGATACCTCCTCCACATTGTTTTGGAGTATAGCGGTATCGCTCCACCGCATATTAAAATGAACATAGGAAACTAGTGGAATGTACTTGACTTGTTTTATCTATTATACTACTTAGTGTTGTATTCACTAACGCGGAATTGCCTCTGCAGGTGTGCAGATACGAACTTAGGTAGGAGAAGCCATTAACAACCAGAGTATGGAGCAAGATAAATATTTGGACTCCCTTTTAATTTTTATTGAGAAATATATGTAGCTACTGGGAAACGGTCCGAGACAGTGGGAACCAATCTTTATACATTGTTGTTAAATTGTTATAATTCAGCAACTTGGTAGTTTGTTTAAGTAACACCTGGCCATCTAGGCCCACACTAAATAATTGAAAAATGGCGGGTCGTTACACCCCTCCACGTTCCTAGAATCATTAGGTGGTAGGCTTTGAGGTTGGATGCCTCAAAAGACCTCCCCTTGGTCTTTGCTCGTTAACTCAGGTTTGGGCTGCCGCTGTTGCTCATTATTTGATGTGTATTGCTTCTACGATTCCATGTATTTACATTGAGAACATTTTTATCATGTCTATCTGAATGTTAGGAGAATTTTGAGTACCAATTTATTGTATTTGGCCAAGTAAATAAATGGATATAATTTTTATAATTCATGTAGGTCACTAACATCCAGTGTTTCAGTATAAAAATCATATCTTGCCAGTGTGATGCTCTATTTGTATAGTTATTATTTTTTGGACTCAAAATTTATAGATCTACAACTTTTGTGTTGGGCATTTTACCTGCCATGCCCTAGAATTTACATGTATGAGGGTAAAAAGTGAGGAAAGGTGGCAACTTGGACTATTATAGTGATATGAGCACTCATTTCTCCAATTTTTACTCTCTTACCTTGTATGATCTTTTAATATACATCATGCCATATTTTTCATGGTAATTTTTTTATTTCTTGGTAAAATGTTAATCCTAATATAACTACTAAATAATCATGAACATAACCCATAAGTATACCATGTATTTCTTATGTGTTAATGATTATGAGCATGATTTATGATTGTGTGATATTTTATTTGTGACTATAAGCATGATCTATGATTGTATTGCATGTGTGTTTATGACTATGAGCATGATCTATGATTGTTTAGATGGGTTCCCAATTTTATTTGTGAATTTCAAATTTGTTAGGATCCAGATAGTTTGAGAAACAGCCAACCCAATGACCCAACTTGTAAAATCCATATAGGCCTATTTACAAAGAAAATTTGGACTAACTCTTACTAGGATCAGGCTTAGTGTGTTTGTGAACTATGCCCACTGATCCAAGCCCATTTGGAGTCCTCTAGCCCATAAACCAACACTTGCAAAATTGGTGCGCAATTCTAGCACCTTAGGGCCAAGCTGAACGTCACTTGTTCCCCATGATATGCTTATGGTCCAGTCATTGTAGAATTTAACTATGAACCTTAGAGTGTAAGGGATAACTTATCCAAATTACAGCCCATTTGGGCATTGTTAGGCCCATACAAAAAACGGTCTGGTAAGACTATTCGATTAAAAACCATAGAATTGATTAAAACTCACTAAATGTACATGAAACTAAAACCTTAATTAAGTTATCTAATAAGTTCTAACACTTCACTTATGACCTAATTAAGATAATTAAGTGATGTTAACTGTTGATCTTGTGTAAGCCTCCTTTTTTGTGTTGATGTGACCCTGTTCTTTTTCAGTTCCATCTTTATGCTAGGTATCGCGGTGAGCTCACTAACTAGAATACAGTTTCTACTCACCTAGGTCCATAGGAGTCTCCCTTGCTTGATCTATGATTGACTCCTTGCTTGTAGAGTTTAATTGTGTTTTATACCTAGACAACATTGGAAGCATTTTATTAGATGTCTCTAATGTGAGACAATTTAGCCATGTTTTCTACACATGTTTAATAAAACTATGAGGAAGTGATCCCTTTTTAATTTTCTAACTGAAGCTTCAGAAAAATAACATACAAACTTCTTCCCTAAACCTATTATATAAGTACACTTATTTTTACGGATTTCACGAATAAGAGCGTGAGTAGTATGGAGATATGTGTGGACTGCACTAGTACTCCTCAAACATTGAGGTAGTGCGGAGTATGAGGGTACTGCATAACACAACACATTTCCAAAATTTGTGGCACTAACTTAACTATTTCTTTTACCATTTGACTATAGTGGCAAGTGATATATGGAAGATGTGAGGTTGTAAGTGTTGTATTTATGAATATGAACATTAGCCATGCTTGTGAGCTGACACTTGCTTAAGTATGTTTGTCTACCGCCCAGCGTGAGGCAATTTTGAAGTTTCATAAGTTTTTGTGGGTAATAGATTACCCATTTATCAGATTGTATTATTTATTTTTCAGACTAGTAACATTTGTTATTGACGTTTTTCATATAATATATGTAGATCTTGCAAATCCTGAGTCGACTTTGTTGGGAGGACAGATAAACGCTACACATGCTTGAGCTCATCGAATTTATTTTCTTCCTTCTTTTTTATATTCGATGTGTTTTGACACATATTTAATAATGTCTTCCATTCTCATGACACCAAGTAGGTTGTTTCGATCTATTTTATTGATAAAGTCTTACCGACCAACAACTTTAAACATGACTCGACTTGATAGTAACATTTCTGATTCGGTTCTCAGGTGAATTGAGATCCGCTTCTGCAAAGTCTATATGCGATAGCCTAATCATTAGCTTTCAAATTATAATATCACGATTTGGTCCGTTCCTTCAGACTGAATTGAAGTGTTACAACTTGGTATGAGAGCCAACCTTTTGGACTATTAAGGTAGCATACTTTTAGGATGCTTTTGTTGTATGGATGTGCTATATGATATTCCTGCATGATATATGTTGGTGTTTCCAGTGGTCAGTTTGTATATAATAGTTTATGAGACTCAGTTTGCAACTCGTCTGTGTTAGTTTGTTTGTGGTTAGTGTAAGTGGTTATATAGTCTAAACAAATGGCATGAGGACACTGAGGTACACCGCTACTATGCCGTAGGCCTTCCCCTAACAAGCGATCCCCATCGCTCGTGCAAAAGTGGGTGATAGATCCCCATGCAAAGATGATTAGGGTCCTGCGAGAGCAGCAGCAGGCCCTGAGGACAGATCAAAAGAGACCCATGGAGGACCAGTAGCAGTCGCGTGAGGAGATAACCCAACTACTAGATGTAGTCCGGGAGATGGCCATGGTCATGGTCAAATTGGAGAAGAGGCCAAAATGTGAAGAGACACCTGCTGAGGCCTATGAACCATAGCGAGTACCACCACCACCATCATCACCAGCTCAGTATCCCATATTCCACCTGTGCAACCGGCTATAGGTTTGTATGAGATCCAAGCCTCGAGGATGCTAGTGGGAATTCCACTCCCTAGACAAACTGGAAGTGAGGCTGAGATGCCTAGAACCCGTCGTTTTGTAATTGGAGAGGGCTTAGGCAGTCAAGGCCCTGATTAGCGCCATCTCACCAGGGTGTGTTGGGATGTTGAGCACTTGTTGAAGAATGGGGGATATTTATTCTATTGGAGCACAAATCCCGAGATCACATTGGAGTGGATTGACATAGCTAGGTCAGTGTTGGTACACTTGGGGTGTCCCCTAGAGCTATGGGTACGCATAGCCACTATGTTATGCAGAGTATGTACAGACTTTGGTGGGACTCTGCCCACACAGCCTTCTTAGAGGCCAGGCCCTCAAGCATATTACATGGGATAAGTTTAGGGAAGTCTTTTACTCCCACTACTTCTCTACCATTATTAGGGCAAAAAAAAAGATGGAGTTCTCGTCATTGAGGTAGCAGGAGGGTATGTCTATAGCGGAGTACCAATTTAGGTTCCTGAAGCTGGAGAGGTTTGCCCCAGGTAGTTTCTCATCAGAGAGGGAGAGGGCTGCCTAGTTTGTATTAGGATTGCGCATAAGTTCATGAGCAGCTGTGGCGACATACTCTTATTCGACTCTTGCAGAGGGCACCATGAGGGCACTACAGTGTGAGCATGCCCATGACTCACACTAGCATGATAAATGCAATAGCATACAACTTTAAAACTGTAGCGGGGGTGTGCTTCTTCTATGGTTAGGACTGATCATCACATTATTAAAGTCACCACTCATTACCGTAGGGGTAATTCAACCTCTGTTACGACTAGAGGTGTTCATATAGGAATCCTTAAGTCTAAGATCTGCCTATTAGTACAAACTCTCCACACAATCTATAAAAACCAATCCCAGTGTCTGACTTAAGCCTCCACGAAGGGTTGAGATCTGCTTTCGTAAAGTCTTCCAAATTATAATATCACAATTCGGTCTGTCCCTTTGGACCGATTTGGGATGTCACATTTATTATTACAACCTCTCACACCACTCTACATCTGGAATATCACATAACCACTAGTACAACCACACACCCACTAATAACACCCGATTAGTATTTAAATAACTTCAGAAGATTAACAAGATCTTTTACAATAAACACTCAAGAGATGTAAATACAATCACTCATTGAAGCACACTCTCTTGAATCCGAAAGTTGAGAACTTGACAAATATAGCTTTATTGAAGCTTTTCTTTCTTTTCCTTGATTTTCACATTGAAGCTCTCACCTTTTTCCATAGACCAAACTTCCTAGTTATAGCTAAATAGTTCATAGCTTGTCCATAGCTTCCAACCATTTGATCAATTAATTTTGAGAAGCCTCCAAATTCTAATATTAATTTCCCATTCAACTTCAAATTCAAATATATTCAAAGCTTTATGCTCCACCTAGACATTATGTTCCTTAAAATTCCATCAAATCTTGAGTACTGTCCAAGTCCAAATTCATGACATCAAAATTGAGACTAACTTCCTGTCCAATAGCTTCAATTGCAAATTAAAATACATTCCAAAATGTCAACATTGAATAAACTTTGTTTAGGTTAAACCGAACCTTAATATAGAGCAATTTATCATGCAATCAATATGAATTAATGTTTCATCATCAAACTCTAAAATGGACAAGTCCAAAACTTAAGACATACGATATTAATCAATCTCAATTAACATGTTAATCTTCAATAAACAACAATTTATAATAAAGAACATATGTTTCTTCTTGAAACCAGAACAACTAGGTGCTCCAGTATAGAGTACCTAGGCATTTAGGATTTTGTAAATTGAATTATGTTCCCAATAGATAGGGCACTTGGATGCTCTGAATTAGGGTGTCTGGGTATTTTGCTTTTTGCTAACAGATGTGTTTTGCTGAAAATGTGTGACACCACGGTTTTGGTTCACTTGATGACTGAAGCAGGAATGTCACAATCAAGTCTGGTCATGTCTAAAGCTAGTAATCTGTAAGACTCGATCGATAATGTAGGTCGAAATAACCTACTTGGCGTTAAGAAAAATGAAGATATCACTACATATGCATCAAAAAACACATTAAATATAAATAAAAGTATAAAAGAAATTAAGTGCGTTGATCTCAAATGTGTACAACTTTTATTTGTTCTCCCACCAAATCAAACTTAGGTTCACATGACCTATTTATATAATTGGAAAAACATCAGTAATGGGTGTTACTAGTCCAGAAATAACAAATAATCAAACTTGTACAAAAGAAATAACTCTTCTGTTAAATGAATTCGTTATATACTTCTTCACAGAATCTCTCATGAGAGCTATAATTAGAAGTTGTCAACCTCAGCTCGATAGCGTCCAATTCTATCGCATGTCATGCCTCGAAAACTTTAAAGCTATCCCTTGCACGGGAACATTAATTTCTTTTCCTTTTCCTTCAACCCTTTGCATCCTCGATATAACTCCTAGGCCTAAGGACAGAGGCTGAGTACTCTCAAGCCATGCATTGTTAGTACCCTTTTAAACCACAAGTTTAGACATAGGCTACATTGCAGTACCGGTAATCCTCCATACTTATCTTGGTTTGACGAACTCAATGGAGGCGCTATCAAGATCCTTTTGGAATGGAACGATCTGCTCACCAATCCAAACACCGCTTTAACTAACACACTCTCGCCGCATAGCGCGGCTATCGGTTTTCCTTTTCACACATCTTACCAATAATCTCGAGAAAATCATATATAGGCCTAGGAAGGGATTTATATAATAGGCCAGAAGGTAACTTGCAGTGAATCTTGTTTTCGAAATCAGACTTGAGGGATTTCTTCCTCAAGGTAAATCACGAAAGTAAAGTACGTCTAAATTGCCTATGTTAAGTAGGGTCCCATAAGCAACTACTTAAACACGTCCAGCGATCTTGAAATCAACCTAGCAATATAAAAACTAAGAAGAGTCATGACGGACCTATGGTCCAAGCTCCAAGCAAGACGACTTATCTACAACGAGCTCAGATTTCGAAACCTATATTGAAACGTACCGCTTAGTAAAACAATGACATCTCTATATGATAAATGTTCATGATGTGTGCACACACCATCAATAATTGTAATAAATAACAAATGTTAAATAAACCTACAACTAAACATCAAGCACTCAAATCAAGACATAAAATAGAAAATAACTAATAAATAAATAAATACACTTATGGATAAATAATAAAATAATTGCCTAAAAATAAATAATAGTCGAATCATAAAATAATAATGCCATCATACTTTATAGATACACGTGTAGACACAAGTGAATATCATATATACTCATGTTAGTAATCATATAAACGAATAAATAAATAAATACATAATGATTAAAAAAAACAAATAAATAAATATTTAATTTTAATTAATCATGGATAAATAATATCATAGTTATCCAATACGAAATATGTAATTAAATACAAATAAATAATATCATACACATAACAAACAAATAGATGAATAAATAAAATTTAGTAAACATGAATAAGATTAATATTAATTATTAAAAATATCATTGTTAATAATAAACTATTAAGCATCCATCATATATGACAAACATATAATAAAAAGAAATAAATAATAACGAATAAATAAATAGATAAATAAAAACACTCATAATATCAAAATCTGCATAATAATGTGAATATGCATTTAAACTAATGTATGAATTCTCGAATTACTGAAAATGGTCGAGAAACGACCGAAAACGGGCTGAGAATGAGCTGAAAATAACAAACCAAGTCAACTTGAGTGAGTCGACTCAGTCGAGCCAAGTCAACTCCACCGAGTCAAGAAAGTGTTGGGGCTAGGCAGTTGACGAAGACATGGGCTCGGGCATGACTATGGGATTACTAGGCAAGGGAACACATGGTCGGGTAGACAGACACGAACTCGGATAGGCGATTGTGAACACGGGTAATAGGGTCTGATGCGGCAGGCAGTCCCTATTGTCAGAAAAGATTGATGGCGGCACGGCTGGGGTCACTGCTGGTTGGGATCGACAAAGGGCGTCGAGGTGGAGCTCCTAGTGGTGACGATCAGGGGAGTATGGTTGCGGGCTGGCTGAAAAATAGCTGGAAAGGGGTGGAATCGCTCTTAGGTGCAGTGGCATCGCTGGTATCTATCGCAGTCTTGGCTGTGGACATGGGTGATCTCAAAATAAAGATCTCGACAAGATGAAGCTATATGGGTAGTTGGATCAGTCGAAGGTGGCTCACCAGTGCCAAAAAATGCCTCAAAAGGTGGTGCGGCGGTGGGAACCAGCTGTAAAAATGCCGCCTCTTGCAGCTACTACTGCAGCGCTAGTGCTAGTGCTAGGTATGGATGGAAAGACTGTTGCAAGGCGGTCCTAGGAGTGCCAATCCTATGGCTGGTGGTGAGTTGCAAACTCACAAGTGGCAAGCCAAAGTGACGGCGGTGCTAGGGATGAATAACTCCAAAAGGTGAGAAAGTCAATGAAAATCAATAGTAGAAAGCCTGGGCTGATGTGGATGGCTCTGATTTTTCCACATGGCATGATATGAGCATCCAACAACTCGTAGTCTAGTGGGTCCTCCTATGGATTGAGACTATCCAAAGTCAAAACTGACTGGAGTCCTAAAAGTGACTCTATAAACAAGAATTGAGGCAAGAAGGCTAAATGAACCTCGAACTGTGAACTCATTTAGGTGAAAATCTATGATTCAAATCAAGCTAGGGCCACAGGGGGAATTCAATGATCCGAAATCCCAATGATGCATGCAAAAGTGATACCCTGAAAATCCTAAATGGATACTAAATACTGCAATGGCCTAGATTTAGGTTTAAAATCCTGGCTAACCCATAAGAAAAATCATTTGTATACCTCATGTATATATTGATAACTCATGCTCAACTTTAGCATAATTGGATCTATCATCTACATGTCGAATATAATCAGTCAGCATAACATGCTCATATGGATACTCATGGTCTAAAAAATGGTCTAACTCAAGCTTGCTTGAACCAACTAGAGACTTGCTTGAACCGGTTAAACTACAAGCGGGTAAAACCCTAACCCAAAGTTAGGTTTTACAAAATGCAGAATTTAAAAGTTTCGTTTGAGAGAGCTTTGGGTGAGAAAACTCCAACAATGGTTAAAGGATTAAATGACATCCAAAATTCATCAAATTTTAACCAAAGTCTCCTAACACATTATTTAGCATTCCTATAAAAGGATTTTCAATTTGGAGGTCTAGATCTCAATTATCATTAATGCCCTCAACAAAGGTGAAATCCCTCCTATTTAGCCTTGGTTTTTCCCCAAAACATGTCAAATCATCTTAAAATTGAATAAAATTTCATCGATTCTCCATTTACAGTGAGAGTTTAAAACAATTTTTGATCGAAAAGATAGAATCTTGTTTAATTTCATCCTATTCTTATTCTTTAAGAATAATCTTCATGGAAACAACACATAATATCAATCAAAGTTCAATTCTTTATTGTGTTAATATTAAACCCCTTATATTGAGTTTATTATCTCAATCATAGTGTACACATGTTGTTACAAAGAAACAATTCTCGATCATAAATACATGCAATTCAATCACAAACAATCAAAACAAAATGAAGAATGATGATCATGCTTAATTCTAATGAAATTAACCTGTCATAGTTGAATCACAAACCTAATTTTTTAGCAACCCACATGTAAAACACTCCCTCGATATGATCTCCACCAACCAAATTTTAGGAGAGATGAGAAAAATCACAAGATAGGAGTAGATTAAGGATGACTAGGGAGATAAAAGAGAGGGGCGTGACCTTTAGCGGCTCCTCCTTCATTCTTTGTGTCCTTATATATTATCCCTATAATTCATCTCTTCCTTAATTACCCCTCCAGCCTCCTAAAGCCGTAACTTAGTCCTAGCTGTTCACCTTTTTCCTGCTAGTTGGCTAGCCATTCTACCAACATTAGCTCCAGTTAACCAACCTCAATGGCTAAATTAAGTGTTTCCACAAATTTCAACTCCTACACAATGTAAAATCAACCCACTTAGTTCAATCTACCACATATCAACCTATATTTTAAGTATAAAGTAAAATTTTAAATGACTGAAATTACTAAGCATCTTATTAAACTTATCTTAAGAACAAATATGCCCATAGTTCAAAATCTATGAAAATATAATTCAAAATAGTAATTATTAGATGTGTCATTATGCATTTACATTAGGAATTGATCCCGCAATGATGACATTGGTTTCAAAATAGCTTTTTCCTAAATCTACACGTATGTATCAAGTTTTTGTTCCCTTTGGAAACACCCCGATTTCGATTCACCTAAGAACCGAATAAAAAATATTACGATCGAGTCTAGTCATATTTAAAGCTGCTAATCTATAAGATTCAATCAATAATATAAATCGAAATAACCCACTTTGCGTGTTGAAATGAAAGACATTATTAAATATACGTTAAAATAAATCAAATATAAATAATTGTATGAAAAAAACACTTTGCTAAGCACAATTGTGAGCAGTGTTTATCTGTCCTCTTACCAAAGCCGATTTAGAATCACAAAACCTACAGATATAATATAAAAAATGTTAGCAATAACTGTTATTGGTCTAGAAATAATTAAATAATCAAATTGGCACATGAGGGATGACTCTCATGTTAAATAAACTTAATTATAGAATCTTCTGTATTATAATCACTCATAAATGCACTAATCAGGAGCTGTAAGCCTCGGCTTGAATAAGGCCCCATTCTAACTGGTCTTATGTCTTGGTATTTTCATACTATCCCACGCTCGGGAAATTCCATATAGTAAAGCCTTTTATATCTTCCATATAACTCCTAGCCCTTAGCAGTTAAGCTGAGTACTCTTATGCAGTCGCCTTCGGTATTCTTTTAAACCACATGTCCAAATGTGCACTATACTAAATAGTATATGTAAACCTCCACGTGTCAAAAAGTGGAGTTATCAAGATCCCCTTGGGAATGAAAATGCCTCTCACTAATTTGAAGCCCGTTGTGATTGTCACGTGCAACCACTCATAATACGTGTGAATTGGTTTCACCATCTATCGTCTTCACTGAAAACTTCATAAAATTATATATAGGCTTGAGAAGGATTTATATAATAGGCAAGGCAACTTATGGTGAATCTTAGTTCAAAAACAACTCGAGAGATCTCATCCTTAAGGGTTATTAATCCCGGAAGTAAAATATATCTAGATAGCCCGTGATAAGTGGCTATTTTTCGGGTAACTAGTGGTGGTCGTGGCCAGTTCAAAATATCAGCCTTGACGAGGTGAACCTTTCTTGGCAGATGGCCTCACTAGAGGTAGCTCATTGACACCGGAAAATGACCTGAAAAGCGGTGGCGGCAGAAATCAGCAATAAAAGACACTATTGCTGGTAGTTACTACGTCGGCGCCGGTGGTGGTGACTGGTTTGGGACAAGAGCTAGGTACAAGGGGGTCATGGTGGTGCCGATTTGGTGGCCTGGGCAATTTGATAGTCTGAAATCTCTAAGATTCATGTAAATGAAATACCCTAAATATCCAAAACGGATATTAAATGCTGCAATGACCTATATCTAGGCCTAAACCCTATTTAAAACGTAAAAAAAATGTACACATTGTGTATACATTGATAACTTATTCTATTTATAACATAACCAAAGCTATCATCTGAATGTCGGACATATTTAGCTTTTATAACATGCTCATACTATTATCTGGCCCTCATAATCATGGTTTTAAAATTGGTCTGATTTGAGTTCACACGAATTGATTTAAGACTAACTTAAACTGGGCAAAACTACAAGAGGATAAAACCCTAACCCGAAGCTATAGTTTTACATCTTTGTTATCCAAAAATTTTTTTTTTAACCAATGATAAAGAAATTTTTTTAATATTACCAGGTGGCAAGAGAATTAACCTAATTGCCAAAAAAAGGAAAATTTAATTGTAATGATAAAATTGCCATTGGATTGGTTTGATAATAATATAAAAAGCTAAAATTCTATAAATTATTCTTGGTTGACTGATCCTTGACTGGCCAGGTCAGTCGCCCTTAGGCCGAGTGTAGATAGATCTGGCTATTCTCAACCTTGGAGTAGCCAGATAGATCGGATCAAGCATCTATGGCCTTCGGCAGCCGGACCTAATCACCCAAGCCAAGGGGTACTCCGATCCAACCCCCTTGGCCATGGGCGTCTAGCTACCCTCTGCTTAGGAACAACCAAACCTAGGAGCCGCCTGGTCTGGCTGTCCTAAGCGAAGGACGCGTCAAGACCAGAAAAAGAACTATTGTCTGAATTTATCTAATTAAGTTAAGACCATGAGGAAGATGTCCACTCATAATGATTTTGACATTGTCTATACAAGGAATAAGAAATTTAAATTCTTTTGTTTATTGCATTATCAAATACTATCTCACCCAAAAAATAAAAATATAATTGTTTTATACATCAATCTATCTAAAAATTTTTCTATGCTTTAGTTATACCAAATGACATAAAATGTTCAAAATTATTGATTTTTTTATATTAATTTGACTAAAAAAATTTTATCATACCATGAAAAGCTTCAATTTCTAAGGTTATTTTGGCTTAAGTAAATAAATTCATTTCATAAAGTTAATTTAGTAACAGACTTTAAATTATTAGTATTGTTCCTATTTTATGAGTTATGTTCTTTATTAGGTGAGAAGAGCATTTGTAGTTTGTTATTTCTTAGTTATAATCCGACAAATACAATCATTTTGCCACAAAAATATCTGGTGTCAATAGTATATGAAATAAGGTCTGATGGATATACCCTAAATGCATGTAATAATTGCTCCCGACATTTTATTTTGCGTTGAAATAGTCTGATGTAGATGATATACTAATCAAATGCGAATTTGACTGTCCATTAGTGCTTTCGCGACAGAACTTTCAACACAATTGTTCGTTCCCGATGCTATTTTAAATATTTACTATGACATAGTTGGATGATAATTTTTGTAGCTGCTTTGAGGTAATTTTTTTATGAAAAAATATTTATTTTTAAATAATTTTCGGGAAATAGTATAATCACATAAAAAATATATAAGAATGAATTTACAATTCGATCATACCAGATTATCTAAAGAGGAGAAGGTCATCAGGGAAGGCGGAAAGAAAAGGGCCACCCGGGTCAATAAAGGGCAAGGGCGAAGAAAGAAAGAGGATAATGTACTAATGACGGGGGAGCGGTAAATGCTTGCATGTGGGAAGAAGCATTTTTGGCATTATTTCTCCATATTTTTGATGCAAATATTTCCCGTTTAATTTCAACTTAGAAAGTTACGGGATATAACGGTGTGGGGAACAAGGTGGGTCATTTTGCAGGTGCGTTAGCATCAGATTTGGAAATGATGGTTCCAATGCCTATGCCCCCCGATGGAGACGTCGCTCCCGGGAGGAGCTAAAATTTTTGCACGCCGATGGGTTTTGGCTCCACCGTTAACAGATGCTCAATCATTCAGATTTCTCGGCCGACCGCCATTGCATGCAATCCCTCCAAACAACAACTGATCATCTGGTATTCTTCATTCTAGCACTGGCAATGATGCGTACAATACGAGACATCCACGAACCAACTTAAAATCCACCCACCAGAATTTAAAAGCTGATGCGCACATCTGTCTCTTCTATTTTTTTATTCTTTTGTGATAATTCTTTTCGTGGTCAGGGTGATGTGATAGCAGCGCGGCTTAAGGGGAGTGATGAGATATTCATTCAGAAGTCATAGAAGAGCTTCTTCAAGCTTTCCATGTGCTGTTCTTGAAGGAGATGGCGACGGTGAAGCTACCATCGCCGGGGGAACCGGGCAGCACGAACGACAGACCTTCGTAAAGGATGCGGCCGGGGCCTATGAAGATGGGTCGGCTATTGGGTTAATCCCACATCCTATTTGGAGGCAACCAGTGACTTGTATATAAGCTAATGGGAAAGCCTTAATTCTTAAGCTAGCTTTTGGATTAAGAGAGGCCCATGAACCTGTTGCAAGTCACTTTTGGGGCCCGAAGGGCCCAACATTGGTATCAGACCCATTGGTTAATTCTAGTATGCTATGTGGTTGTGGTTTATACTGATCTTCCACATCAGAAAAAATTTTTCCTCGAGCTCTTGGTTAATTTTAGTATGCTATGTGGTTGCGGCTTGTGTTGATCTTCCATATCAGAAAAAATTTTCCTTGAGCCAGTTGGCTTTCCGCATTGAGAGCTATTAAATGGACATTGTAGCATAAATGGCAGAAGCATCCACATCGAAGGCAACAACTTCTTCATATTCAATTTTGGGAAGGAGTGCTGTTACAAATCCAAGATTTGCAGTGGAGATTTTTGATGGTACCGGTCATTTCGGCATGTGGCAAAGTGAGGTTCTAGATACCCTCTTTCAACAGGGTCTAGACATTGCTATTGAAGAAAAGAAACCAGATGATGTTGAGGAGAAAGAATGGACGACACTTAATATAATGGCATGTGGTACCATTCGAACGTGTCTTTCTAGAGAGCAGAAGTATGTTTTTTCTAAAGAAACTTCTGCAAGCAAATTGTGGAAGGCACTGGAGAAGAAATTCTTGAAGAAAAGAAGTCAGAACAAGCTTTATATGAAAAAGAGATTGTTCCGCTTCAATTATGTTCCTGGTACCACTCTGAATGATCATATTACTAGCTTTAATCAGCTAGTAACTGATTTGATGAATCTGGACGTGACTTTTGAGGACGAAGATCTGGCTCTCATGTTGTTG
>JAVDBV010086848.1:0-28557 GCA_032619315.1 Piper longum | reverse complement strand
GGATTTTGTCAAGGTGGAGAATTGTTGTATGGGATTGCAAAATCCCACATCACTTTGGGAGGGAAGTGGGGAGAAGTTTTTTTTCTATATATAGGGCCCTCCCCCTCTTTAGTTATTCATCCCACAGGGTAATTCAAAGTTAACAACTTCCCTTTCTACCATTGGTAATTGTTCATTCTACTATTGGTAATTTGTTCTTTCTCTCTTTGTAATATTTCTCTTTAGTGAAATATTATTTTGGTAGTGTCCGAGGACGTAGGCAATTGCCGAACCTCGTTAAATTCTGGTGTCTTGTTCTTTTCTTTTGTTGTCTATTTAATAGCTATTGTCGGGTATAGTTGGTATTAATTATTGTGCTATTTATATTACTTGTCTGATAAAATTCTGTCTAGGAGTTGGTTTTTAAGCGGATTATCGTGTCCCACCAACTTTCCTGGGAATTTTATCTTGGGGTAATTATTTAGTACAATAGTTTTCATGCTTGTCATCTAGGTAATAGTTCTCACAGTGAACTAATTATCTTTGGTAAAAATTACCCATTTTTCACAACACATGACTCATGTACTGCCAATTGTCCTTTACGCCGTGATTGTATCATCTATGATAGCTGCTGCGCATTCTGGCTAGCTAAATAATGATAGGAGCTGGAAGGTAGTTGAATATTAAACCTGACATATGTTTACGTAAAGGCCCAGTTTGAATTTGATTGATTTTGTGACATTCGCATTGGATATATCCATGCTAGCTAGATCTTTTATTCGGTGAGAAACCCATATCAAAGTTTCATTTTACTTCAGATAAAAATCCGATCAACAACCTATATTTTTAATACTTCATGAATAAATACCTTTAAGCTTTGATTGTATCACCTTATAGTTAGTTAATCAGTAAGTTCATCTCTGTCCTATAAGCCCCAAGGTAATGTGGAGATCCACGTAGAAGATATATAAATACTTTGATGGTGATTATGCATTATACCCACGTAAGAAGCCTTGAGTGTGAAGTCTTGCAGAATCTGTGGAGGCAGACTGATTTAGGGAATAAAACCTTTGATCTCCTCTTTATCCTGCTTTTCTTATTCACGTGTAATTTCCGTGTCTTCTCTTGTTCAAATACCATCACCAGTTCCTGCTTTGTCTCTGTTTCAAGCCCTCCCTTCTTGAATCAGACGTAGAAAACCTTCATATTGTTTTGACCGATTTGCTTTGTGATTGGCTTTGAACAGGCTACACTCGTCCTGGGTTGTTCGTAAATGAACACTCACAAGTTGGAAGAGAGGACCAATTCCTTGAACAATACTTTCATAGAGCTCACTGATCAACCCTTCCAGAATTTCAACTACAAGCAATTCTGCAACATGGGTGCTTGTGCTCAATCTCCAGGGGTTGAAGAAACAACTTACCAAAGTGCTCCCTACCAGAATTTTTCATGGTCTCACAACTCCATTGGGTGCTTGGAAGAAAACTGTCCACAAGTGAATTCTTCTTCCTGTGCGTCTGATCTTTTCCAGCTACAATCATCAGCTTGTTATGGGACAGATTCTAACATAGGCCTGCGTCCTCATGCGCACCAAATTATTGAAAAAGTGCCTCTGGAGTATTCATCTAGTGCTTCCTATGGTGCTCGCCCAACGGCCAAATTTCTCTCCCAAAGTGAAATGAATCTCCAAAAAATCTACCCGTGGAACTCTTACTCGAGATCTCCGTACAACAGTAACTGTTCTTTGAATTTTAGTAATATCAGTCGATATGGAACCCGCTCTCCTCAAGAGTTCTCATCACTTGCAACCATCAAGAGAACAAGAGATGAACCCTTCTCAGCTGGTAGATTTTATGATTCTAGTGTAAGTTTTATGATATGTTTTTGACTTAGTACCATACACTTTCTGAATTCATGGTTAAATGGCCAGTTGGCTATGTTCATGCTTGACAGGTGAATACTAATATTCTTAAAGATTCAATTGAAAACCAGAGTTCACTGGTAAGACATGAGAAGCAGCTTCCATTGGTTGTACCTACAGCTTTTTCTAATGGGTCATCTGGAGTTGCTAAGACACGAATTAGATGGACACAAGATCTCCATGAAAGATTTGTTGAATCAGTAAATCAGCTTGGAGGAGCAGAAAGTAAGGATGTATCTAAAACCCTCAGATTATTCTTTCTTTTTCTTTTTCTTTTTCTTTTTTTAGTTTTTGCCAGACAATTTGTGCCTACTCGACTTGTTTAATCCAGAAGCAACTCCAAAAGGAATCTTAAAATTAATGGACTACCAGGGTCTGACTATCTTTCATGTTAAGAGCCACCTGCAGGTTTTGACACTACTTGATTAGCTTATTTGCCAATACATATTGATTTGTATTATAATGATCTAATTCATATTTTTTGTGTAGAAATATCGAATTGCGAAATACGTTCCAGAATCAACTAAAGGTAATAGCCCTACACTAAGATATGTGTAGTATTTGTTCTTTATGATCGTTGTCTTTTGCTTTTAACAATGCTTTTCAACTAGAAAGTTGTTGGAATAATATCTCTTCAAATTTCAGTTTTTTGGAGAAGTTTTTTCATCTTTGCATTTATCTATCTTCAATTGGGTGTCTATATCCTAATTTGCTAGTATTTAGTTGCGGAAGGAATACAACTTTCTTGTCAATCGTGTTCGTTGTGTTTGTGTTAAATAAAATGTTTCTCGCCCATTCTGCATAGTTCTCTGTTGCAAATAGCCCCCGCATTCTTTCCTTTCATAGAGATTGTAAAAAACAAATATATTCATCTTGTTACAGGGATGCTCGATAGAAAAAAAATCAACAGTGACGTGCCGCAGATTGATTTGACAGCGTATAATTTCCAAACATGTCTAGAGTCATCTCTTCAAATTTGTAGCAGTCTTGATTTACGTTATGCATTTGCCTTGCATCTAGTATTATTCATATAGGTTTGGTAATATGTTTTCAGTGGCACACAAATTACTGAGGCGTTGAAGGTACAGTTAGATGTTCAGAGGCGTCTGCATGAGCAGCTGGAGGTGTGAATCTCTCAAACTTCATCGGTTTAGCTAGATTTAAACCACAGTATGTAAATCCCAGGCCCTTCTGGAGATGCACCTTGTGGTGTTAAAATAATGCATTTAGAAGCTGCTTGTTTATACATGGTACCCATGACTAATTGCTTTCATGTTTGAACACCTAAGTAGAATCTTTGTTTTTTTCGCTGTTTGTTTGGATCAGGTCCAACGCAACTTACAGATGCAAATAGAAGAACAGGGGAAGCAGCTGCAAAGGATGTTTGACGAGCAACTTAACGCGAACAAGAACATCCTTAAGAACCAAGATATTGAAATCATGTTCTCTGACAAGCAATCAAAGGACTCGGAAAATGATCCAGTTTCACCAGCAGTAGCCTCTCAGACATCCTACTTCCGTTCTAAGATTAGTTAGTTCTGAACCACAGTCGAGCACATGAAAGCTGACCTTACACAAGGCAGAGATACAACTTGAACACATTCAACCTAACAGAGAAATAGAAATGCGTTACCACTTCAATATGATTTCACACACACAGATGAGAATGAGAAGACAGGACAGGAGATTGTAAATACGTCAAACATTTTCATGTCCCCTCATCAAAGAGTCTGAAGAAAAATAAAAGGATGCCAGAAACAATGTTTTACAGAAATCTCATAGTTGAATGTAAATCAATGATGTGCAGTATATGATGGTGGTCTGCCAACAACATCAGTAGGGGCTGATTCAACTACGCACATCCACATGTATATGTACATTTATAGACCAAGTTGTGGCTGCTTTTATTCACACCTAATTCAGTACATGTGAACATACATAAGTTTCTTCAGCTCTTTATTGTACTGTTTAAAAATGCGAATTCGTATACTTGTGTGTTTTTGCTCTTCAACAATTTTTGTTAAGAATTCTTATTCAAAGCCCTAACAACACAACCCTACTAAAGAATAGTTCATTATTTCACTCACTGTGGGAGCAACAAAACGGCCAGTAGGGAAACGAAGTAGGCACCAACATAATGAAACCAAAAAATTGAACCAAGTGATTGCACACAACGAGAGGGACATGGATGCTAGCAAAGGATTGCTACAGAGCAAGGAGCTGTATGCGTGTATCTTGAATACCAGCGTCCAACCACAAGAAGCCGAAACTCTGAGCACTGCCACCAATTGTGGGTAGTTTATCTCCTTATTGTTGAAACTCGTTGATGCCAAGATGACAATTGAGCTCGGCGTCTTCACAAGCTATTCACTGCTTGCCACAGCTCTTGCTCTACCAGAAGGACAGATTATAGCTATTGACAAGGAAGCCGAAGCGTACCAAAATTTTGGACTGCCCATTATGAAGAAGGACGGGGTGGAGCACATGATCAAGTTCGTTCATTCCCCTGCTCTCTTTGTTCTTGATGAAGTGTTGAATGATCCGGAGCATGTTGGGTCCTTCGACTTTGTATGGGTACTTGTACCATGAGAGGCTAATGAAGCTTGTCAAAGTTGGGGGCCTTCTCGTTTATGACAACACACTTTGGGGAGGGACGGTGGCACTGCCGGAGTCGGAGATATCTGACATGTTTGATAAACAAGTGAGGCTCCACACCATAAGGTTCAACGAATCGATTGCAGCTGACTCCCACATTCAGATAACTCAAATTGCTTGCCGGTGAAGGTGTCCCAATTTGTAGGTGCCATGGCTGAAACTCGGATGATTGCATGCACTAGGAATAATCAATAGCTGCTAATTAGATATCTTTTATCACTTGTTAGATTCTCCTTAGTTTCTGTCTTGTATTTCATTTCTATTTTCAGAGAGATTGGCATAGAATGTCCTCTGATTGATATATCAGAACAACAATTGTCAAACCCACAATTTACTCTACAGGCTGCAAAAGCAGATGTCCACCTTTGCAATGTATATTGTGAAATATTTCATGAACAAGGATCATACGTGAATACCCAACATCCGAATATTGAAGTTTGTAAATCAATTTGCTCGACAAGAAGTGAATCGGTGAACCTTAAGAAGTTGAACTTGCGGTTGTGAAGCATTCCTTTACATTCCCCATAGCTTATTATTGGTCCATCCTTTGTCAGGCTTTTAATACTCAACATCCCGTGAAGCACAAGCTAACAAACTAGAGAGTTTATATGTTCTTTACTTATTGAGCAATGATGAACCATATCATATACTATGTAATAATCTATCAAAAAAATGTCATATAAACTTTAGGCGTAGATCAACATCACCTGTGTAATGCTGTCTACAGTAACATTGTACTGCATCAGGGATTGGCGTCCACCCTTCTACATTTGCAAGCACGGCGTGCCGAAGGCTCTCCCCTCCTAGCCGGCGGCTCAAAGGAGTCGTTTTTGTTGGCATAGAGTCATAGGTAAGGCGGTTTCATATGCCGAAACTGCCGAGCCTCTTCGTCTTCCTTATAAGGTATGCAGCGCGGCGTTTCCAGAGTCTTAAGAGATTGAAAAGATGCAATCTTTTCTATTCGTTTTTGCCTGCCACTCTCTGTTTTTGCGTAGATGATTGGGTTCTCATGTGGGTTGGATGTTTGATGAATGCATGCAATTCTCATATGATATGGATTTGTGATGTAATGCTATTTATTTATGATGATCTACTTGCTTTACTTGTTTTGCTTTCTTTTTTAAAAAAAAAAAAATTGAGATGGAAGGTCGGAAGCGGGTCCTGTTATGGCTGGAGCAATACAAAGTGCTTTCCTTTGTGGGAGTTGTTGATATCTTTCTGTTCTTTCGTGATTTTGATTGTTTACTTTTGAACGCTGGCAGATAAATTCGTGTTTCTTTCTCATTCAGGGTTGTTGCTTCCATGAATTCTTTTTTTCTTATAAAGAAGCATAATCTGGATCTCGCCACAGATAGAGAAACCCGTCGTTTGGGGAAGTAGATTTCTTCCTTTTTGGCTCAGAAACTTTTGGAATCATTAGAAGGTTCAAGTTCTCTCTTCATTGGAAGTTTTTTTTACGGATGATATTTATCTTTTATGTTTCTTTAAACCATAATTTCAGTATTTCTTTTTATAAAGAACTATCATTGATTGCTAGCTTTACCCTTTTAGAATAAAAAAAACTTACACTTGTTATATGTGAAAAGGAGAACAATCTAATGTTCACAAGCAATTTACTTGGCCATCAAACCATATTATACATCCATAGATTTGGTATATGTTTCCTGTCAGTTGATATGTTAGAGTTGTATATCATTCAATCAAATATGTAACTTTCAATTCTTTTCTATTAGAGACCAGAATACTGCAGTCACGGCTACAGCTACATGCAATATGTTTATCAGTGCTTTGAGAGGGTCTGATGAGCTATAAGCAATCATTACAGGAAATATGCAACTCCCAGAAGATGGATCTTGATCAGTCACCAGTGCAAGCTTGGAAAAATCGCAGTCAGTGGTCTTCTGGTTTCTGACTTGGTAATACATGTTGAAGGCGTAGGAAGCATTCCCTTGGACATCTAAATGGTTGCAGGAGGAGCCATACCCTAAAGAAGTGCAATCAGAAAAGGTGCAAGCGTAATCTATACTGCCTGGGAGATATGTGAAATCATCTGCAGCTGGATCTAAAATGCACCATTTTCTGGAAAGGTACTCGACTCCTTCGGCTCCTATCAATGATGTATTCTGACTATTACCTGATAAGTCTAATTCATATTTTGGCTTTCCGTCAAATTCAAAGATTCCCCAGTGTCTCTCGAAGCTCCCTGGTGCTATGCTCTTGGAACTTTCATCAAGCAAACTAAACAGGTAAACTTGGATCTCTCCACTTCTTGCTAGTGTCCCTTCACGACCAAGTACATGTCGGAGTAGGCCTTGGTTGAATCTTTTTGCATTGCGTATATTTGCATGGATGTATCCATCAGTTGGCCAGCCAACTTCTCCTATAATAATCTTCATTTCTGGATAACCTGCTTTGCGAAGAGCCCATATAAGTGTGTCCAAGTTTGCATCAAATACATTTGTATATGTTATGCTTCCATCTTTGACAGGTTCGCTGGTACCATCAAAGAAGGCGAAGTCCAACGGAAAATACTCGTTACTGTAGAGACTGAGGAAAGGATAGATGTTTACAACAAATGGAGCATTATTTTCGGAGAGGAATTCGATGATTTGTAGGGTTAGATCGCGGACATCAGACCGGAAATCACCTGCTGAAGGAACTGGATTCGAAGTCGGAGAATAATATATATCAGCATTGAAAGGTACGGTGGCTTTAATTCGTTCCCCATGTCCAGCATTGTTGAGTGCTTGTTGGACATTCTGAAGAGCTGGCAATGTGACGTTCAAGTATGTCCCGTTATATGTTCCAAGGAATGGCTCGTTGCCTACTGCAACATGCCTGCAAAATTGACATAGTTGTGCAATCAATGTTAGACAAATGCAATTCTTTTGCCTCCTTAGTATGCATTTTTCCTGGGTATATAAAAGATTCGTGCGCAACAATCTTGATTGTCAAACTGTCAGCTCTTGTGGAATTTTTAAGCAGAGAGCATTATGTGGTACTTGGTACTGGTGTTCATTGAAATTTACTAATGTGAACTTCTGATTTTTCATGGAAAATTTTCAAGGATTCAAACAACTGACAAGTACAGGTTTACTGGAAGGAGAACTACCACGAAACGAACAGAGTAATAGTGATAACTATGCAGGTTAGAATGTTACCATCTTTAGATATGCCAAGAGGAATGCGAGGAAGCTAAATTTATACGATTTTTACTGGACCTGATATTCACTCCTCCATTAAAGATGTAGGTGGTAATATTTTCTGCAACCCAATCAGTGGCAACGGCCGGATCATCACTCATCTCCTGCAGCATGTTATTTGGGATGGCAACCATCACTTCAATGTCACTACCAGCCAATGCACTCAAGCTCTCTTCATCTGCCTCAAACAACTTGACCTTCTTGAACCCATTATCCCTCAGCATCTGCACCACCATGTAAGCAGGAAGCCGGTGTGTGGCCATCTTCCCCCAGTTCACTCCCACTCCGCTGCTGCCATCACCAAGCCACACTTTGACCACCAAGAGGTTAAAAATGAACAAGGCACTGAAGTTTCTCCCCAAGACCATTGCTGTCTCTTGAAGAATCTCCAAGGCTTTGCTCCTTCCTTGGCTCTTTTGACCTGCCCTTGATCCAAGAATACAAGTGAGGAAAGAGGGGGGGAATGGTCTTCTCGGAGGTTGCAGTATATAAACTTCTCTGGACCTTACCTTTTGTGCTGCCTTTCGAGTTCTTTTTCATTTTCTTTGGAGTGAAGGACTCTAACTTTCTTCAGTCGGTGGAGAAAAGGCTTCATTTTTATGTTGCTCAATGGCCTGAACAGATAGGTCACACATTTTGGCTTCTTTGTACAACTCCATTCTTCCAAGTGCAAATGTTGTGCAGTTTGATTCATATATTTTGCCGGGTGCAATTTCACGCATATCCATTGATGGGTCTCATCTGCCAAGTAGATATGTTCCAAAGGCGACTGCATGGCTAAGGATGAGAGTAGGAGCCAGCATGTATCTTGCGTGTAACCCATATTAGACCGTAAAGATCTTACAACTTGGAACACTACTCGTTTTGTAAAGAACTGGATTCCTTGTGATGGATTTCCATTTATTAGAGTACTTTATCTTACCAATATTAGAGGAGTCGTTATTGGTCAAGATATAGCACCTTTCGTTTTTTTTTGCTTTTTATTACAGGTTTCTTCTTTTTGGCTTTTGATCAGGATCATGGTTTCTTTCTTCTCCAAGAAGCGTGTAGTGTCGGAAGTTAGAATGTCTGAGCAACCATAAATAACCTCGTAAAGAAATCTTTATAGCAATTCTGAACTATACAGCAGGTTTAGTTTTTTTAATGCTCCTCCAGATGGTGGAATATTTTGCAAAATGAAAATTTGCATTTTTTTTTCTAATCCAAATGACTCCTTTTATATGTGCTATATCATTTATAAATTTTCAAGTGCTTTTTTTATTAGTACAGGGAGAAAAAGGATTGAGAAAGTTAAATATAAAAAAGAAAAGGCGAGCAAGCGTGCTGCTATTGAAGTTGTTAGCTATTGTTAGTAACAAAATGAACTCGTGAATGATCAAATGAAGACCAATGATTTAATGACTACACAAAGAAAGAATGAGAAAATCTCCTAACTAGCTTATGGTGAAAGCATTCGCGTCAAGATGTGGACACTGGGGACAGATACGAAGGCAGTCGGTTTCTCTTAGAACGCAGCATCGGAAGCTCTGCAAGTGAAAACCAGATGAGTAGTTTCCTTTAACTGTTTGTATTCTGATACTACAAAATGGTATTGATGTGTTTCAACAGGTAAGGAAGTACACTTTGATTTGTCCATTGTTAGTACATAACATCCAAAGACAATACAGGCTATATGCTTGTAATGAACATAAAAAAGTAAACGAGACATTGGTAAAATGTTGCAGCTTCCTAAACTATCAATCCAGATCAATTTTGACAGAATAAGATGTAATAACCCAGTTGTCATTTGGCATTTGAAGTCTACAACAGGGGGCTCAAGTCAATCCGTGGGGGCATCATCCAACTGCTTAATTAGGTAATTGACGGCAAGTTTTCATCATGTTTGCTTCCATGAATCAAAGACCTCACCATACATCCACAAAGTACGACTCAACAAACCAGCTTTAATATAAAATTGTGAACTCCACTACAGAAACATTGCAGATTCAAGAGATGCTGGTAGCATTAATCTATTATATAGTGTCAATATTCTGTTGGGATAAATTAATGCATCAACCTTAATGCATGAACAATAAATAGGACGGCAAGATAACCAACCCTCTTACCCAGTTACTCTTGAAGTAGCATGTGTTGCCCATTCACTGATATGGTGCTCTAAATTTGACTTCGAAATTGGCAGCATAGTAATATTGTCCCCAATGGAGGTGACCAAGATTGCGACTTCCTTGGCCCACTCTCTAATTGCCTAACATGCCTTCTCGAGTAATTTGATGCATCGACTTGAGGAAAGCCAAATATGTAAATGGTACCTTTTCATTTATTCAGACAAAGTAAGAAAATAGTAGGTATATACATGGGCATCTGATACATGTAGCTCAATATCTCCATGATTGATGGGTAGCTTTTACTCGGTTTGAACCTTTTGATAAGATTTTAATCCTTCCTTCTTACCAGCTGTTCTGATTACCTTCCGATCGACTGCATCTTCCTTTCTAAAAAGCATTAGAAGCCTTTGCCAGTGAGGTTTTTTCTTTTTGTCTTAACGCATGCCATAAAGCTGCTGCAGCCTCCAACATTTACTTCTTCCAACTTGTAACTGCTTCGTTGAAAGATCGAAATCCCTCCGATAAGCGGTTATGGTGGGGAAATCCATAAAATCACAGTTCTAAGGTAATTAGTATAGAAGCGAATGATCGGATATGATAGTGTAGCTGCATGCTCTTGAAACTTCAAGGTAAAGAGCCGTTATTTCCTTGGAGCCAAAAGTAAGTCTCTAATCAACTCCAAAGCATTTTTCCATAGGTTTTGAGACTATATATATATACCAAATAATATGGGAAGATTTGTATGCGAAGATGTTAATCCAATATGCCACTGAAAATGTGAACAAGAAGCATTCATTTATCCTCTGAAAAAGGTTCCACTTGACATGGTTGAACGCGTTTCTACTGACCATTCAATACATAACGCAGGTCACAAGTCATCTGTTCTACTTATTTTACGCCACTCCTTGCCCGGGCACTTAGATATGACATAGTCTATCCTCTTCTACCCTGTTTCCCATTTCTCTTCTCCCTCTACGACCTACGACCCTTTGCTCTTCCCAGCGGTTGAGTTGCTCTAGATTTATATCTTTCAATCAGTACCTGCTTCTGGATTGGAATCCCACCATTTTGGATTTATATATCATCTGAGAATGGTTTTGTTTGCGGCGAAGTATTAGCCTTTTCTGCTCTTCTGGCCATTGGTGTAAAAAAAGCTTGTAGGAATTTATTGTCGAAAGCTTGTTTTGTCCATTTTCAAGTTCGTTATTATTACTGTTCTGATATGATGTTTGTGATTTTGGTGGGATAGGTTTTGGAAGGCCGGTTGGAGGGCAGGAAGTTCTCATCTTTCTGAGGTTTGTTTTTGTTTTTTTTTCTATGATGTCGTTGCCTTTTACTTATGTTTTCTTGGTGTATTTGGTGCTATATGAATGGTTTTATACTGTATTTCTTGTTTGTCTTGCTATTTTTCTCATCAAACATGTTGAACCGCATGCAAAGCACGTAACTTTACTCTATTGATAGCTAGAACTAGATTCCTCATTATGTGGATCTATTTCAGGGTGTTGAATCAGACGGTGTTTGTTGCTTTCCTCTGAAGTGATTCACTTACAGCTGCTTCCTACTCTGTTCTATTGTTTATGCTTCAGTGAAGCTTAATTGGCTCTTTTTTTTTCTACTCTTTATCAATCTAAGTAAGATCTTCAGAATTGCTCCTTAACACTGCTTGCGGAAATCAGAAGTTCTACATCAGCCATCGATCTAGAACTTACTGGCAATGTCGTATCATCATGCGACTTTTTTGAATGAGGTGTGACCTTTGTTTTATAGCGGGGGGCATTCATTCCTGCAGATCATCTCTTAGTTTGGCTGAGATCAAGCTTGGTCATTTAGCTTTCACTATTGCAAGAATCCAATCTTTAGCTTACTTCTCGCGTAACATAAACGAATCTTTCCCCTATGCCGATATTATATGATTATCTTTGCCTCTTATTCTTATAACTTTATTATTGGGATTTGGGTGTTCCTGATTACAAAATTTTTATGAGTGTGTTTCTTATGACTAGTTGCCAATGCCTAAGTAAACGCTAGAGATTGTTTATTTGGTACTAATAAGTAATAATCGAATATGTAATCTTGCTTTTAGAGAAATCACTGATACATTGCGATAATCAATGTGTGAAAAATTACAGGTATATGCAGACCTTCTGGTATTCAAAATTTAGCATCATTTATTGCACTTTTCTTCAGAAATACAAATTGTTTTGTTGGCAATGAAATAAGGTTTGTTTCCTGACTGCCACATGTTTTCTATTTGATGTTTTGGTTGTATCTTTATCCTGAAGTTGTCTTACAACTATGAGGCGCGGTAGAGGGAAAGGCAGGAAATTCAGTGCTGTTATCTGCCATGAAGATGCAGGCAGCGAGGGAGAAGAATGTCTGTCCTCGTATAAGAGAAGGGGGCGGCCTCAAAAACCATTGAAGGAAGAACCCGATGAAGGAGAAGTTGAAAAGATTGAAGAGGAGGATGACGAAGTTGTGAAGGATAATAATTTTATCAAAGAGATGAATGATTCTTCGACTGTTGAAGAGAATGGAAAGAAAAGAAAGAGAAATTCTATGCTTAAACAACAGAATGTTTCTACCAAAGAAGAAAATAGCACAGGAGCTCGTTCAAGCACTGAAGGGTCAACTAAGGCAAATGGATTCCGGCAAAATGGAAGCAGGCGCAAGAGCAAGCCTCGAAGAGCTGCTGAGGTTGGTGTGAAATGCAAATAAGTTTCTAATTATACTCAAAATGTGGTTTCTGCCCCTTTTTGCATTGGCAGATACTTCTGTCTTCTGCTACTGCGCTTAGAAAATTTTGTCTATCTTTACTAAATCGTGATACCTTATATTGTACTGCTTTATATTTTTCATCTTTCTAACTGTGTACCTTGTTATGTTTTTGGACCATGTAACATGATGTTTTTTATCTCATTCGCTTTTATTTAACTCATCAAATGTTGATTACGTTGTCCTAGTCTAACTGCAATGATCATTTCTAAGTATAATATCCTTTTTTTTCTGCTGTTGGTATTTTCCCAAGAAAGTACACCGACATTCTGGCAAGGTTTTCTCGCAATCATGTTGCTAGAAGGTTTTCTCGCACTTGCAAGTTGGACCCTAAATTGCTAGAAGGTTTTCTTGCAATCATATGTTGGAAACGCATATAGCTTTTAAAAATGCTAAACCACTATTGGGTCGGCTTTTCTGGGAAGGTGATTGAGTTCACAGTCGTTGTCTGTGACCAGTTTGTGAATCTTTCAGTGAAGGAAGGGCAAGTTCAGATCAATGCGAGTGGAAGAATGGTGATGGGTAAAGACCAGCCTGCCGAAATCGACACAGGCAAAATCAAATATTGATGGCAGTGTACTTACCCTGGAAAAATCAAAAAGCATGCAGAGTCTGGGCATGATAGAGCAATTTCTGTTCCAAGGATGTTAGCCTATGCGGATTCTTAATGACAAAGACATATTATCAAAGTTATTGATCTTTTTTATGTGTACTACCATGTTGGCAAGTTTAAAAATGCGCATAATTGATACCAGCTTCAAGAGATTACTTGCATCTGATACTTTTTGCCTTGTATTAAGAAATGGTGAGTTTTCTAGCTAATAAATTAACTTCAAAAAAATAAAAAATGAAAAAAAGATTCTTACTGTCCTTATCCTTCGATCATCAGAGTTACTTAATTAGGTTCAACATACCAGACAGTAGCACCGAGCAGATCTCAATTTCCTTTTCGGTTGATCGGTACTCTGTTGACTGTACATGTTAGCTCCTAAGAAGGGAACCAGAATGATTAACAATACCAATTGAAAACGTCTTTAATAACCAAAACCAACCTCCCAACATGGCCTATAAATTGCAAAAATCCATTGCTCCATCTACTTCAACCTTACTTTTATTTGTGTTTGCTTCAGTTTCTGTAGCAGTTTAAAAATGTCGGTAAGCTTTGAACCAGCATCAAAACACAGATACCACAGTAAAACGTCCGACAAGAAAACAGGAGGAGCAGATTTACCGCAGACGAGAAAAAAAAAACGCTAAATCAACGGATAGAATTGCTAGATTTGTGCTGAATTTTGTCCATACCAAGCTCCAGACTCGTTCACTGCGCGTAGAAAAGTCAGTCCCAAGCTCAAAATAGCTCCAAAGTTCTTATCAGCATCACCACCACCAACTCTCTGAGAAAGTGTTTTTCAGCTTGGCCCCATCATTCATTCTCGCCACCCATCTTCTTTGTAACATTAAAAAAAACTCTTCGCCTTCCTTAGCCAAGAGGAATTATTAAACAAAGTCTGGTCCTTCTGTTGCCAACCACAGGCACCCCAATAAAGCATAAAATGATCTCATTGGCATTTGGAAAGCTAGAAAGCTGAAGTAGCAAAAGTCTATGACAGTAAGAAAAATGAAAGCATATGGCTTTCCTAGGTTGGTAGAGTAAGCTTCCGCTGGAAGGTAGAGTAAGCTTCCGCTGGAAGAAAAACTACTTAAAAGAGGTGCAACTACTTCCCGATCTTAATCAAGATCTCTTCTTCCTTTCTTCTGTACCTCTCTTGTGATCAGAATCTTTTGTTGTATAAAAAGATGCCATTTTTTCCTTGGTTTTATATTTAGCATCAGTTCATAACCAGTTTTGCACCGGTGTTTCTCACAGGGGAAACCCAGGCAGGGAATGTGAGATTGTGCTGGAATAATGGAGATCGGATCAGATTCTTTAGGTTGTGCACCTGGGTCAGGTGATCTGTTGAATGGGATAAAGCTTGGAGAGAAGATCTACTTTGAAAATGCGAAAAGTGTTGTGGACTGCTCACCTTCTGGTCCAGTTGTTACTGCAGCTGCTTCTTCTCTAGAGCAGGATAGGTCTTCCTCAAAGAAGGGGAGAGGAGTCACTGTGGCTAGCCAACATTCAAGATGTCAAGTTGAGGGTTGCAATGTAGATTTGACAGGGTTGAAGGCTTACTATTGCAGACACAAGGTTTGTGGGATGCATTCCAAGTTTCCCAAGGTGATTGTGGGTGGCTTGGAGCAGAGATTTTGCCAACAGTGTAGCAGGTTAGTGAGGTGACTCTAGTGGTCTGCGCTTCAAATTTTATTTTATTTTTGCAAGGGACTATTGATGTTCATATTACCCTTTCTATACTGTGCTTGAACCTACTCATGTTGACTTCAATTTTGTATGGATTTTAGGAGGCTTTACAGTTTGATTTTGTATATGTTGAGGCTTTATAGTATCTGTGTTCATCTGTTGTACATTACCTTGCTTTCAACCATACTTTTAGATCTTTTTCTCAAAAGTTAGTATTATTGCAGTTGGAAAATGATGGATTAAATGAACGCGAATGCATTGTTTAATTGTCGATACTAGGGCGTATTCTATTTTGAAGTCCGATTATAAGTGTAGTATCAAAGAGTCCTTGGCTGTAAAGCTCTGCAACCTCTATTACATCCACTTATCTGAGCGCCTTACATTGGGTGAAGTGCGTATAACTTTAATATTTGAACTCTGCCCTGGTCTTGGTTTACAACTTGATATGCCTTCCTTGATTTCTAGACATGGGGCTACATAATGTTTTTGCCGTAGTATTGATAATTCGATCATTTACTTGACTATCGATTGTTATATAACTTATACTGCATTGCACATATTTGTGCTTCAATTTTAGATTTATAGGTTTGAAACTGTATGTTCACAATACTAACCCATTGCATGTTGAGAGCGTGAGTTTGGTTCCCTGTATAACTATTATTGTTCTTGCCAACAGGTTTCATTTACTAGCTGAATTTGATCAAGGCAAAAGAAGTTGTCGCAGGCGCCTGGCTGGGCACAACGAACGTCGCAGGAAGCCCCATTCCAGCTCTATAGTATCTCCAAATTTTGCTCATGTTTCCTCATTTCTTCGCGGTAAAATAATCTTTATATCATCAACGTAATTCATGTTACAATAGATAACTTTTTATGTGGTCTGATGATAGTTGGATGCATGTTTTCACGTTTTCGATCGCGAATTTGACAGAAGATGGAAGCAGAATGAGAGGTTTCTGGGACTATCCATATTCAAGGCTTCCTACCGGACAAACTGTATGGCATTCATCAATACCTGTTGATCATGGAACTTGCAACGAAGTAACATCCACAGTGAAGTTGCTACCAAATGTGTGGCAGGGAAGCTTCAATTCCTCCACAGTGGCTGTTTCCTCTAGTGTACCGCAGCCGTATCTCCAAAATACGTTGGATTGGATTTCTGTGCCTGCTTCAAATGCTCGGGCGAGTGAATGTTTCGCACCTGTCTCTGCCTCTGGTGGTGCTCTCTCTCTTCTGTCAACAGAACCGCACAGTCGAAGAACAAGATCTTTTGGTTTGAATGGCTATGGTGATGGTCATTCCTTCGCGTCGCAAGCCATGAGCAGTGCTTGGAGTTTCGGGGGCCATAAAACGGAAGGTAGCTCTGATAACTTGACTTTACAGCAGTTGCCTTCTAGTAGCAATTCTGATCGTTTTCAGATGAATTGGTCTCTTTAATTCTTGGTGCAGCTCAATAATTGTTGTTGCTGTTTGCGATTGATGTTTAATCATTTATGTCATGAGATTGATAACACATGACTCATTCAGAGCCTTTTCTTTGATCTTTAGTAACAAAGAGATTGATTGGATTTTTCTGTTTCAGCATGCCTTGTGGAACCTACTGTTCAGTGGGTATTTATGTACGGATCTGTTATTCTCCATTGTATTGTCATGGAGATGCCGATGTCTTTGTAAAGGATAGGAAGGTTTTCTTCTCCACATTTACGATAGCACGAGGTGAAGGCAGTGCAGGAATAGCACCCATGGAAATCCCTCGAACGTTGATCGTAATATCCAATATTCGTAGATCAGTTCATATCCTTTCCAAACTTGTTTCGGGATACAGGTTACACTATTCAGACATATAATATTATACCAAAATATGAAGCTTCGGATCTAACGTAGGTAAATATTTGGATTCGATATAGATAATGATCCTGACCAATATGAGGTTGCACTGCCAGCAAGTAATAAACAAACTAAAACTGCTATATTAGGTCAAACCAAGTATGCTAGTTTTACCATCGTTTTCCTTGTACACTTAATTTTTCAACTTCAAAACTCATCAAGCCTTCTTATGAGCAGTGTTGCAACATGTTCCAATTTGTTTTAAACACTCTTCTGCTGGCGCAATCTAGCAACTCCATTCTCGTCCTTAACAAGTTTTTGCCCTCGGAGATCAGGGCCGGCAACTGGACGAACCTTTGAAGTAATATGCCATGTTTGATCATTTGAGTTGCTGCTAATCCCGAGCTTAATTATGAATACGGCAGTGCAACCCTTGCTTAAGCCTTCGCTTTCAATCCATATGTGACCCTCCATGAGGTTCACAAACCTGAACAGACATCAAAGAAGTTACTTATTATAATTATTCTTATTATTATTGGATCAAAATGTGCACCTGGAAAAATGCATGACAAAAGGTCTTATACCTTTTACAGATAGCAAGTCCAAGCCCACTTCCACCCTGACCTCTACCAGCACTTCGTGACTTCGCAAACTTTGTGAAAAGATGTGGAATTTCCAGTGGGCTGATTCCACAACCAGAATCCTTGATCTACCACAACCAAACAAATAGTTGATTGTCTCAATAAAAAAAATGGCAGTGTATGACCAAGTTCAATGGACGATGAACTGATAAGCATTTCTTATTCGGTAAAAAAAATCATTCCTTTTAACAAACCTCAACACGCAAGTAAAATTGCCCTTCAGATGGCGTCTGGAAGAAATCAGATATCCCCGGGTCTTTCAACATATCTGAGTTTGCAACACAAGCTGTAACAGTAACACAACCCTCTTTGGTGAACTTTACGGCATTTCCAGTAACATTTAAGATAATTTGCATCAGTCGCTTCTCATCACCGACAACATATAATGGCAAATCAGATGCCAGTATGAGCTGTATTGGAAGTTTTTTTACAGCAGCAACGGGTTCTATAAATTTGATGACCTACACGCAGAAAAGGTGGCATCATTAGCTTTTATGTAGATCACTAGCCTTTGATGCTAGCGTAAAATAGATATGAACCTCTCTGAAAACCGTAGGCAGATGGAAAGTTCCTATATCAAGTTCAAGGCTGCCATCTTCAAGTTTGGAAATATCCAATACATCATTAATGAGCGTGGCAAGAAGGTTACTACTCTTTAAAACTGTTTCCACCATTATGCGCTGCTCTGGAGTTAGTTCCGTTTCAAGAAGTAGTGATGATAGAGCAATAATAGCATGCATTGGAGTTTGCATTTCATGATTCATTACAGATAAAAAATCATTACGAGCACAAATTGCCATTTCTGCCTCACGTCTAGCCAAATCAAGCGCGACATTCTGGTCCATGAGTAGATCACGAGCTCTCATTGATTCTTGTAGAATTGATGCATGTGACAAGGCAACAGCTACCTAATATAGTAAGTTTCATAAGTAAGAGAAAGAAGTGTAGACAGTATCTATATCGAAAAGGTAAGAAATGCTGAACTAATATCAACTAGAATAATCATTGCATTTAACCAAAGATGAACAAGACTGTGTGTTCGAAAAAGATAAATCCTAAACGCACAAGTTCACATCAATAGGAGACACATAATGGAAGTAAAAGCATCAAGAATAGTAGAAATGAAAGTGGTCATACAACCTGGTCAGCAACTACTTCAACGAGTTCCAACTCATGGACATGCCATGTTCTAGCACTATCAGAAGGAAGCATCAAAACCATTACTGCATAAAGCTCCGGCCAGTCATTAACTTGGAAGTTGGAGAGATGCAGAAGAGGCACCCTCACAGCGACCACCTCAAGCGGCACATATCTTCCAGCAGGAAGGCGAATTTTTGCTAATGGGCATGTATGTGGGATTCTAATGGCACGGTTCCGACTGAACACCTGATTAATCACACAATTCTCAGAATAAGTGTCTACCAAATCAACACGATCTATCTCAATTCAACAGGTAAACAAATTAAAAAAAAAAAAACCTCATTGATCACAGGATGGTGGATGGGTATAGTTGTTCCAACAAGTTTTTGGTGCCGCAAAGCATGAGACTGTTGAAGATTCGTGGCCGTACGAGTTGGCATCCACAAAGCGCACTCTTCCAGCACTAGAATTCTATCAAGCTCAACGAGTGTTGTTCTTAAAATGGTGTGTCTATCAAGTGTACTTCGGATCTCATGGGTCAGCATCCTAACATGTCTCCCAGTTTCCTCTTGTGTACGTATGAGACCCATCTCCCTGTCCAGCTCTTCCGCCTTATTCCTTAAAAACAGCTCTCGAGTTTTGACACTCAACAAATCGGGTATAACGTGGACAAGCGTCAGTGCAGTCGCGCATGAAACAACTGCAGTGGAAACTTTTGCAACAGTCATCACAATTGCTACCGTCTTCGAATGCATTGTGAATGTCCAAAGGTTTATGAGGTGAGTAGCCCCACAAAGAACAATAAATGCCCCAAATTGCATGAGCACCCATCTATACGGGAAGAATGCAGATTTCTTTACAAAGTAGACCAGCTCTAGAGGGATGGAGAAATAAGCAAGCGCGATGAAAAAATCCGACAAATATTGGTATTTTACCAACAGCTCATCTGCCGGCCACTGCTGCTCAATAATACAGTCACAACCCTCCATCTTGCCACAGAACTAGCACCAAGCTGCTACTAATTCCTGGATAAATTAGGTCATGAAACTATTAAAACAATCTACAGGCAAAAAAAAAAATCACTAAAAAATATAGGGAGAATCTAGATATAGATAATCTGAACAAAGAAGTCATTTTTACCATAAATAAATAAATATATATATATATATATATATATATATATATATATGGATCATCTAGTGCTTTTAACCGGAAAAAA
This sequence comes from Piper longum, assembly GCA_032619315.1. Taxonomy (NCBI): domain Eukaryota; kingdom Viridiplantae; phylum Streptophyta; class Magnoliopsida; order Piperales; family Piperaceae; genus Piper; species Piper longum. The sequence continues at coordinate 8,796 of JAVDBV010086848.1, read as the reverse complement.
TTAAACAAAGGAAACACCTTTCCGTAGAACAGTGTTCCATGTTGACAACAAAAAACAGTGGACGAAAAAGTCAATCACCGCTATATCAACTAGCTCGTAACACACTCCAAGTTTCAGTACCCATTCCTCATCATGATCAGCATACTCATCATCATTAAACACGATCCACCAAACATAGTCCGCCAGCTGGGGAGATCTCGGCGACACGGCGACATTTCGCGAGTATCAAGGACACAGAGACACAGCTTGTTTCTTTCACCGGACTAAGCCCGGATGTGATGAGATTAACCTGAGCTAAAAAAGAAGAAGAAGAAGAAGAACTCAGAACCTCACCTCTTCCCGTTTACCTGCGCCACCACCGCCGCCGCCGCCGCCGGTGGTGGTGGTAGGGGTGCTCGCCGGAGTGAGCGATGGGAGGAAAGTTAGGAGAGAAGTCGGAGCTAAGAGGGAGGCTCAACTTACTCGTCCTTCTAAAGACGTACCTTAATTCGCAGGGGCGGTCTAACACGGCGCCTACCCTCAACTGGTAGGTCACTCGCCCTCACCTCGGTCGGGCCAATTTAATCTAGGTTTTGCAGGATTCGAACCCGACCCTGTATTGCTTCATTTAAATTTTTTTTTTTAAAAATAGTCAAGCTTAGAATTATATCAGAAATAGGCATTTTTTAAAATTTTTATATAAATTATAATAAAATTTAATTATTTTTCAGATAATGACAAAAATAACCATGAGATTTATATTTACTAATACCAAAATATATAATAAATAAAACTTATAATTTTTTACTAAATTTATATATAAAAGTAAAAAAATATCTGATAAATATTAAATAAAATGTAAAACTATAATATTGATGAGCTAAAAAGAAAAAAATAAATTTTATTGAATTTTGGACAGTTAAAAAGAAAATTAATTTTAGGCCATTAAAATAAAAATATAAAGTTTTTAGATGTTTGAAATTTTGATTTTAAATTGTCACGTTTTATTAAAAATTAAACGTTTGCTTTATCCAATATATTTTTATTGTAAATATTTTTTAAAAGATAAAATATCATTCATTATATAAAACACAAAAAAATCAGTGTGAGAAGATTTAAAGTTAAATTAATATATTACGAGTAAAAAATTTTTAAATATATGAATTGGTTATATGTGAAATCAAAATTTAAAATTTGACTCTATTGAATATAAATTTAAAATTTTAGTTATTTGTGATATAAATTATTGAAACTTGGTTTTGTATGATATTTTCTTTTCTTTTTTAAAACCGAACTTGACCCACACCGATTTAAGCCAAATTGAACCGGAAACAATAATAAATATTATATATATATATATATATATAATTTATGATGATTATTATTATTTATACAAAAATATAATATATTCTAGAAGATATATTATAAATATACAATATTATATAAAGAAAAAATAGCAATTAAAGCTAAAATTAAATATATTTTGGGTTTGGATCCATATAAGATGGGGTTCTTTGAGATGTAAAGCTAAACTTGATATGAATTATGTATTAATAAAAACATGAACTAATACACTAAAACCTAGTATGGTTGAACCCAAAGTCGATATTTTTAGGTAGCTTTGGATTGTGTACTTTGTTGATGTGGACTAACATACTATTTATGACTAGGTGGAGACATGGTCCTTTTGATTACTAACCTTGTTAAGAAGCGGTAATCCCTTTATTTAGCGTCAGTATTAATAAAAGCTTATTGTTTGTGTGTTCTTTTTAGATTTGAATTTTATTTTAATGTTTTTAAAAATTATTGTTGATTATTGATCACAAAAGGCATTACCAAAATCTTATAAAATATTTTATTTTGGATTTGAAATTTCGATAAAACTTGGTTTAACATGGTTGAAACAAATGTATTAGATACATACTATAAATTTAGTATATGAAATGACAAATTTAGATTTAATATGTTATAAAAAATAAACAATAATTATTTATCTATTATTTATAATTAGATAGCAGGGATAAAGCTTCCATTATTTTAGGTGGAAAACTTATTATTATTATTATTATTATTATTATTATTATTATCATCTAATTGAGGTAAAATTTAACATATAATAAAAAAAATCATAAAAAATATCACTACTAATTTCACATGCCTCAACTTAAGTTGGATATGATTTGGGTCCATGCTTTTTATAAAAGCGTGGTTCAACCCACCTATTCTATAAAAAAACATTGGTGCTCAAGGTTTTGAGTCTTGCTAAGCCAACCACTTAAAAATGAAAATAAAATAGAGGCTCAAATCCGGTTGGTTAGCCGATTTCCACGCCGATACTTTCGATAATAAGTTGATTAGATTAATATTTTTTTCCTAAATTTTTGTTGATAATTTATTAGAAATTGAATATATGTAAGACAATCTCTATAAATAATTATATAAAAAATTAATATAATATAAAATAATTAATATTGTGTATATAATTTTAAAAATATTTTAAATAATATATATGTAAAAAAACCAAAATAGAAAATATACTCTCATTTTAAAATATCATTTTAGATGGGATATTAGCAATTTAATACAAATTTGCTTTACACCTCAGAATCAAGGTTATTTTTTTGTTTGCTGCTAAACACTTAAGAATCAAGGCTAAAGACATCTCTTGATCCAACGTACCTTATCTACAGAGACATGAAAGCCCTGTTTTTTTTTCCAATACTCTTTTTTTTTTTAAAAATGGAAGCCATCATTTTTGTTTTGTAAGAGAAATTAAACCTGCAATTTTTTTTTCCAGTAGGTAACCTTAAATATCATACGCTCATCCTTACAAATTTGAGTATTAGCAATTTAGCAAGGGGAACCATGAGCATGATTTATTGGGAAAAGAGTCCGAATATTTTAGTCTGAGGTGATGGACTCTGTCCAAGTACATCACGCAAGGAAGGTGTCCCCATCCTGGGACCCAATTATGTCAATTCATAACATTTTCCTCCGTTGGAATGTCGGCCAGGTTTGACAAAAAGATAACGTTCTTTTTCTTAAAAAAAATAGAAAAAAAGAAAACATTCTTTACCGAAATATTGGTAGATTGTAAAAAAAAAAATATAGGGCTCCATGGTTAAAACCAAAATGGGCCTCGCGATTGAAGCCGCTTTGATGTTATGGGAAATAGATACAGATACAGATGACGACGGGCTTTGAAGATTTATGGGCTTTTGTTCCTCAACTATTTCTCTGCAGCCCATTTCTACCAGAACAGCAGCTATTAAAGTGACCAAGCGATTTGCAAACTGCAAATAGTGTTGGAGAGAATTGGTTTTACACTCGAGCAATTTGGCAGTTTGTCCGAGCTGAATCAAAACTGTCGACACTTTCCTAATTGAAAGCCAAAGTTCTTGAGAAGATGGCCATTATTTAGTTCTTTCAATCCTTTGTCATTTGCACTTGCAAATAAGATTTGTTACTTCGTACGCGGAGAACAATATGACAAAACAGATTCAATAAAAATTTAGCTAGCCACTCGAAATAGTTCCTGCAACGAAAAAGTTCATATTTTCGTCGAGGAATAAGAACAAGTAGCTAGTGAATGACATCAATAAGTTAGCATAACAAAAACCAAACATCGAACTGATCAGAATTGACTTTCCAAAGTCCAAACATTAGCTGAAACTTAGCAAGAAAACAAGGCATATGATTAGCTGCTGCACATCTTGACTAGCTACCTCGAACGTATGCGTATATAATTATATATATACACTATAATGTGTTGTAAGTCAAGAAGAGAAGCATGCATGTTCGGTCACGTTGAAGTGCGGGCTTATTCAAGGCTGGCCAGGTGCTGTCGGAGTGGGAGGAAGAAAGGAGAAAATGAGAGAGCTAATGAAGAACAGGAAGCACATGGAAGCAAAGACAGGTTTCACATGCAGAGGGGACAAGTGAGGGGCCATCTTCTTGCAATTTTCTCCTTCTCCTTCTTCCCTTCCCCCACTCAAAGCAAAGCTATAACGAACTCACCACTTATTACCTTATCTCCTTCTTCTGCCTCTCTTCCTTTCCCAACATATCATATGATCCCTCTTCCACTCATTGCACTTGTGTATGGGAAACTAGCAACTGGTTTTGGAACTTTCCATGTATATTAGCTTGCGGGTGACCAATGTTATAATTGATGATTCCTTCCAGTAGGATGACTTGTGTGCATTTGTCGTATGATTACGTACATATGGCATGAAAATTTTAACATTGGCTGTCTAGCTACATTTGGCGATGTTGATACGTTTGTCGTGAAGCTCATAATAGATAGTTCCATAAGCATTTCTCTTGTATTGGGTAACTTTAAATTCATGCATTAGTTTTACCCAACAAAGACGTGGTGATCACCATTATTCGAGTGTTCATCATAAAGTTCATTATTGGAAATCTACAGACGTTTTATTAGGTATGTAACATGAGACTAGACGAAAGCAATTAGTAACAAATTACTTCTTCCATCTAGCACAAATTCCTTCCAGTGTTCGATTAAATTGTCCAATATTTTCAGCCAAACTAAACAAAAATGATCAACGAGATCAGATAACTCATATAAAACTAAGATTGTGACATTTAATTAGACTTTACTCTCAACAATCAAACTTGTCTTCATGCAACCTTTCTCCTTAAGTTATTAACATTAACTTGATCATTAAGCATTGCCTTTTCTTCTTCTGGGTGGTTGTAATATCAACTTTAAACATTTTGATTGGACGCCCAACAACTCACAAAATGTATCAAGGGCTAAATTTATATTGGAAAACCAACTCCGAAAAGTTAATTTTTCATAATATCAAAGATGCTAACTACCATTAGTTGGGAGAGGTGGCGTAAGCCACTAGATTAATAAGTTAGAATAAGTCAATTATAACTAGTACTGGCTACAATGTTCGTTCATTATATTTATACCACAATAATAAAGGAAGAAGGGAACAATCTTGAAACCTTCACTGGCCAGTCATTATTCACTTATCGCCAATACTTCAGAAGAGCACGTATATCTCAGAAATAATACGGTCAATATATATGTATAATCAAAATGTCAAGTATGAACATTGAACGTAACCAAGCTAAGCTGGCAATAACATTCATACATGGTGAAAATATACCTAATTTATAATACAATTGAAGATCAAGTCTGTACTCAATTATTAGTTTTGATGTATCTGACGGCTAGCTGGGATTGAGCCCATTATTTGAATCCATGCCATGGATGGCAACGTCTCAACCGCTCAAAGCCTCAAACAAAGGGTGGGACAAGTACCAGAAATGGGAGAAACAGAGCCGCTTGTGTTCGGTAATCACAATGTGGACATTTGTTATTCCCAATGCTTTGGCCATGTTCAGAGATATACCCATTGGACACTGTTAGGTGTCTTGCGGCACACAACTCCAGCTTTTTTGCGGCTGTCTCCCGTCGAAAGAATTGTACGCGAGTGGCCCGCTACTCCCCCACAAAAATATGACCTTGTATTTTGTAGGTAAAGTATTAAACTAAGAATCAAAATACACAAGTCTTTTGGGTCACTCTGTTCGAGATCAAAGGTGGTTGATTATATTATCGGGTGTTAACTTTGATGTCAAACATTGCAGAATTGTGGCAGTTGGGATGTTAAGAAAGAATGTATGGCGAGGGTTAACAATTGCATGCATGGCACGTGAAAACTTAAATATAAAAGAAGCATAATAACTCATTAGGCAGATAATTAAATAGCACTTACCTTTTCTCGCCACGAGAAGAAAAGACAAAGTCAGAAACACTTAAGTGTCAATAATTAACTGGCTTGCACTCCGGTAAAGAAATAGAAATTGGTGGTTAAGATAGAACAGATGTACGAGTTCTACTGGAAAAAAGAAATGGCAAGAGATGAAAGATTGCACTTACGCCACAAGCTATAGTACTTGATACATAAATAGTTAAATACAATGCTTCGAGAGCCGAGCATCGTAAAAAAGCTAATTAAGCTTGCTTGTTGGTATTTCTATCACCCTCTAAAGATTTGAGATTGTGGGTCTCTGTTCCGTCATCTGGGTTTGTCATCTAAGACAAGCAAAGCCAGCTGCAACTAAGATGCCAGAGAATTGCGTGATAGTTGAAGCAGGCCAAGCCATTTATTAAACTTCCATTTCTCGAGCACTGTTGAATAAACAATCAACCTGCGTATGCGATTGAAGTTAAAGTTGGAGAAGTTGGAGAAAATGGCATTCCGCTCTGTTTGCTACTCTCTTCGTGCTTATAAGTTTATAACCCGCTTCTTCAAAGAATTTAATTCCATCAATTCCCATAAAAAACTGCTTTGCACTTATATGTGCTTCCAAGCTTGGACTGGGAAAGAGAGATTCGATAGTTGATTTAAAATTCTTGCTAGAAGAAAAATCTATCATTACAAAAGATACAAACAAATGATGAGAAGCTTGCATATATTTTAGATTGGACGTTGATGGTGGTATGTTGTGTTTCATAAGGCGTATATTAGGCAAGAAGTACGGATAAAATCGCGTGAAAACTTATACCTTGTTTTTAATCGAGAGATAGAAATGTTAGGTGACTGGTTTTTATAAATGGCTGCCTGCAAAAAAAAGCTACTTTGGTAGCTAATTGGAGTTGGCAGAAATTCCCAGCTAATTAGTTAATCAACACTTGTATTGAAAATGATCACTCGACTTGATCATAACCAGAGTAGCCGGCTTGATAACCTTACAACTGGCAAACAAAGAGGAGTTCACCTTCATCCATCCATCTACATTCGACAATGACAAAGCAATACGTATTTGTGTATTTCTTTGCATCAAAAGCATCACTCTTCAGAAAGAGGGAACCGATTTATCAAACATCATTTGGGCATTGAAAAACACATAATAAAAGCTTGCATGCACGTATCTCATCTCGATTTCGATTAAAAAAAGAGGGTAGTCCACCAAGGCTTCGGGAATCTTCCCCCACTGATCAAACAATAACAATATTTTCATTGGTTTGAACTGGTCAAAGATCTTATAAAAAGTATCAACGCATTTCACCAAAAAAAAAAGTACTAATTTATGGTATGGATGGTTAGAAGTGAGGTAGGAGCGATAGCCTAAACAATTCGAGGACAATTACTGTAAGAAAATAAAGTCGATAAGCCAACTCTATTAATATACAAGATAATGTAAAAGGCATGCACGTCGTTTAATTTTAATGGATTAAAAAAAAATTTGTCACCATTGCAAGCAATCCCATGCAATTTTATTTTATTTTATTTTATTTTGAAGAGGTGAACATGCATCCCACTGTGTTCGTCTGGGCCCCATCTCCCATTTCAGACTTCAATTTCGACGTTTCTACGCTCATGCCATTGCTATACGCTGCCACGCTGGGAGGGCACGGAACTGAATTCCACGTGGAGTATGGGACCAATTGGATGAGAACACGTCGGAAATTGGAGCCAAGTGACACGTGTGAGGGCTTTTGCCCGCACTTGAAGGGACAGCTGGCGACGCATCCCACCCAGCTACACCCATGTTTTTTATGTTGATTTTTTATATCAGAAAACTTTGTTTATTACTTTACTACCCTTGTATTAGCATGGTAGTGTGGGGCGTGAATTAATTTCGAAAATATTTAGTTTGGGGTATTTTCCGGTAGGCTGCATGAAAATTTTCTATTTTGATGGTAAAATTTATGTTATTTGTCATCTGTCGTAATTAATATGGTATGCATGGCGTATTTGATATTGTACGGTCAAAATATTTGTTACTTGTCTCAGCGTGCTTATAGAAAAAAAGGGACCATTTAAAATTTATTTTAGCATATAATACTAAAATTATAAACATTTATAGATTAATTGACAATTAATATTTATAGTTTGATAAATAATAGGAGCTTTAAATGGTTGAGTTTTCTATATTATAAACAAATTAGATTAAAGTTCAAAATAATATCGGTATAAAAGAGACTAGACTGATAAATTAATGGATTCATGTTCGTTATCGTACAATAAAACACACTGTTAAGAAAGTGGCATGAAGGGTATTAGGGTTTAATTAGGCATGGAATGATAGGAGGTGCAAGAATCGTATAATTTGATTACAAAACATTTAATTAGTATGAAATGGTTAAAGAGGTTGATAAATTTGTACAGCACAGGGAATTAACCGAGATCGCCAAATCATACTCACGGGCTCATCCCCCCGCGCGGGTAGCCAAGCGAGTTTCAAAAAAAAAAAAAAAAAAAACAACAATCCCCAGACCGGGCCCCACCCTCCTCGGAAACTCTGGCACTTCGTCCTCTTGTCCCCCTTCTTCCCGCCGTCCTTTATATTCCACCACCACCACCACCTTCGCCGGCGCCGCCACCAGCATTGCCGGCGACCGTGCTCCTCGCCGCCGCCACCACCATGGCCAAGCCCAAGAGCAAACAACTAAGCTGCATCTCCCTCCCACACATCCCTTCCTCCACCACCACCTCCCCTGCCGCGGCTTCCTCCCTCCACGCCCTGCTCCTCCTCTCCCCTACCCCGCCGCCCGCGAAGAAGTCTCCTCTTCCGCTTCCTACCTCCCCCCGCCTCCTCCGGCTCTGCTTTCTCTTCTTTCTCCTCCTCCTCTCCGTTCTCGGGCTTCTAATGCTCACCCTCGGCTTGCCTTCCTTCCTCCCCTCCCCCTGCCCGCTCCCCGACCCGCCGGCGCCGTCGCAGGAGCATTCGGGTTTGGCTGAAAATGGTGGCGGTGGGGGTGGGAGAGGGCGGAGGGAGGAGAGGGGGGAGTTCTGGAGGCAGCCGGAGGGGATGGGGTACCGGCCGTGCTTG
>JAVDBV010086846.1:8465-28751 GCA_032619315.1 Piper longum | reverse complement strand
TATTAATTTTTTTAAATTTATTTAAATCAATAAGTGTAAAAAAATATAAATTATATAAATATGACTTTATATGTTCTCTGTTCCCATTTGGGAAAACTTTATATTCTCTCCGAGAACATAAGCCTTCTCCATGCACTCTTTTATCTGTCCACCATTAGCTTAGATCAACAGTCAATAAATCACAATGCTTCTTCCCTACTCGTTACCATGCATCAAAGAAAACCCTTCATCTCCCCTAAAAACGAAGAAAAATTCCAACTACATCGTCTATGAATGCTTTGCCAATTTTTTTCTGCTTTAATTTATTTATCTCATGAGGATTTATCGAACATGTTTGTTTGTTTAAATAGAAGGAGCCATTTTTTTTCATTCCTGTACTGGATTGGTATATTTTGCTCGGTTTAACCTTCTGTTCATTAGTTTACAGAGAAAAGCAACAATTTTTTATTCGTGTATTGAATTTTGTATCTTTTGCTTTGGTTTAACCTTTTATCTACAGCTTGATCAAAAGCTTGACCTTGGCTTTGCATTATTGTATCTTACATAAATTATCAAACTTTGAGTCGAGTCGAGCATGTGCTCATGTTCGCTTGATTCGATTTGAATTTTATTTCAATGAAATCGAAACCAACGCAATCTCGCTCAGTTTGTTAACACCCCTGATTATTTTTATACATCCTTGCCCTCTGCGTGTCATTAACTTGTAAACACAAAAAACATAATTGTGCTTATTACACAACTTAGTAACAAAATGAGAACGTTAAGGTTTTCACTTCAAAATGAGGGTTTCAAATGTGTTTATTACTGGGTCAGAAAAGTTCATATAAAAACATGGAGAATTGGCTTAAATTTTTAGAACAAAAGCTGCTTGAATTATTAGTATTTTTATTTTTATATTTAAAAAGTAAGTAGTTATAAATTGTTCCATTCTCAAGTATTATATCATAATTAAATGTAGTAATGAATCGCATTCCATTAGGTTGATCAATTTGACCGCGGTTGACCATGTGTTCGTGTATTTTTATTCATGAACTTTAAGAAGGTGGTCGCATGATAGATCTGAATAAATAAGGGTGAATTGATTGGATGAGAACATATATCTAATAACACAAGATGGAGGCTAGGCCAAGAAAAAAGCTTTTTTTTTTTTGAGAAAGTCTTGACAGTGGGCGTATATATTTATATTTGAAAAGTAAGTAGTTATAACTTGTTTCATTTTCAATTATTATATCATAATTGAATGTAGTTATGAATCGCATTCCGTTAGGTTGGTCAATTTGACCGCGGTTGACCATGTGTTAGTGTATTTTTCTTCGTGAACTTTAAGAAGGTGGTTGCATGATAGATCTAAATAAAATAAGGGCGGATTGATTGGATGGGAAATATATCTAATAACACAAGGTGCAGGCTAGGTCAAGAAAAAAGTTTTTATTTTATTGACAAAGTCTCGACCGTGCGTGTGCCATAATTAATTATTTGTTATTTTTGGATATGCCTAAGATATGGATCATGAATGCTCTATGATTAAAGATTTGCAAGTAATGTGACAATTGATTAGGGGTGATCATTTTGTCGGTTTGATTAAAACCAAGGCAAATCACTTGCCTAATTAAGTGAACTCAACCAGTTTGATTAATCAAATAAAAACCAAATTACAATAGATAATCAAACCAAAAGATTTTATCGAAGATTTTGTCCCATGAGTTACAGAATGAAGAGAGGCAATATTTCTGATTTTCCCAATATAATAAATACATAAACAGTTAAAAAACCCACTTAATTAATTTATTTCGAATATTAACAATATCAATTGCAAAATCACTTCCGAACCACAAGAGGTGCTGCCCCCTCCCCCATATATATTAACTAAAAAGGAAATTAATAAGAAATATACGGCGGCAGCAGTCGCGGCTAAATTGCAGTCGAATATGCTGTGTATTCATTATGCATGCATGATGAATTTGAAGAGTGCATGCATATGTATATACTGTATAATTAATTAAGAAGTACTTGGCCAGTCGGCTAAAAAATATTCCTCTTCTCAGAATGCTAACCTTCAATCTTTCATTATCAGGCCGCAAGATTAAGGAGAAATGCATCTGCATGTACAATGGCATTCATGACGGTTCTCCTCTGACGACTTCCTGGTCTGGTTGTCACGAAACCTAACATATGTCCCCGGCGGCCCAGTCAGAAGCAATCTATTGGTTGTGCCTTCTATGCATGAATGAAACTGCTATCAGCTCTATCCTACCAAAAAAATTGATTTGTCCATCCAAAAATATATAAAAATAAATAATTTGTGGACACGAATTAACTGGTCAAATTTAAGATGGTGGTCGCATGATAGATCTCAATAAAATAAGGGTGGGTTGATTGGATGGGAACATATATTTAATAACACAAGATGGAGGCTAGGTCAAGAATTTATTTTTATTTTTGACAAAGTCTGACCGGGCGTGCATATATATTTATATGTACAATTAATTACTCGTTATTTTAGGATAAGCCTAAGACATGGATCATGCATGGTCTATGATTAAAGGTTTGAGAATAATGTGACAATTGATATTGTCGTATTAAATATTACTGAATAAGATGCAGCACCACGTAGGGTTTATATTAAGAGATGGACTTTAATTTTAAAAGTAAATTATAATGATATGATATCTTGGAGACAAACTCAAATTTTAAAGATAAACATTAATTAAGTGTGAAGATAATTTATAATAATTTGATTTTTTTTTTTTATGTTTGTTGTATTATGATTGGTTGAACTTCCTAGTTCTCTACAAATTTATGTGGTTTTTAGTTCTTTTTTTTAGTAATAAGAATAGGTGTGTATCGTTACTTTATGATCACTTAACAACATAGTTTAAAATTTTCTTTTTGACTCTAAAAACTATTTCAATTGTCTCCACACTTTATGAGTCAAACTTGATAGATGACTTTATTTTAATAGATTTTGTAATTAAATCCCAAGTCAAATATAAAAAATTATAAAACATATTATTTTTTTTATTTAGTTAAATCAATAATTTTAAAGAAATATAAATTATATAAATATGACTTTATACGTTCTTTGCTTCCCATTTGGGAAAACTTTATATTTTCTCCGAGAAAGGAGAACACCTTCTCCATTCACTCTTTTATCTGTCCACCGTTAGATTAGATCAACGGTCAATAAATCACAACGCTTCTTCCCTACTCGTTACTATGCATCAAATAAAACCCTTCATCTCCCTTACAACGAAGAAAGAATTCTAGCTACATCGTCTACAAATGCATTTTTCTGCTTTAATTTATTCATCCCATGGGGATTTATCGAACATGTTTGTTTGTTTAAAGAGAAAATGAGCCATTTTTTTCATTCCTGTACTGGATTTGGTATCTTTTGCCTGGTTTAACCTTCTGTTTGTTTGTTTAGAGAGAAAAGCAACCATTTCTGATATTTGCGTATTGAGTTTTGTATCTTTTCCTTGGGTTTGCCCTTTTATCTATAGCTTGATCAGAAGATTGACCTTGCCTATCCTTGGCAACGACTGTTGCCGTCGACTTGGCTGTGCCGAGGACAGGGCAAACATGCTGTCATAAATACCTATCCGCTTCATTTTCATCATGCCTATTTTGAATGTCCGTAAGCACAACAAGGAGATGATGAAAGAGGACCGCTTAGGGTGGTACGGAATGCCGACGGAGGTGGAGCAATGTGGCCAACGAAGCTACGTCATGGAAGCTTAGAAGACTGTGGATAATCTCTGGCCGTTAGATACAATAATTTGATGGTTATAATAGAAGTGAAGAACAAGCATTCCAAAACCCCTCACTCTCTATAATATATATATTCACATCTCACAATTGTTATATGCGCGGACACCACTTAGTGAATACACTATTAATATATCATTATTATTAGGATGGCTACTCGAGCTGAGTTAAGTAAGGTCCGTTCAAATTTGACTCGTTTATTTCTTAAGTTGAACACAAAAAAATAATTTGAGTTATCTACTTTTAGTAATAAAAATAAAACTTAATGTTGACATGAGATTAAAAGTAGGATAATCACTTAACTAAACTATTTTAAAAATCCAAAAATAAAAATAAAAATGTCTCGTGGAAATGGTCACGAGTTCCAATCACGCTAACCTTAATTTCTTAAATAAAATAATAAAAAAATATTTCATGATAAGAGGTAATGGGTTCGCACCGGTTCATGCTCAATTTCTAACTTTCTACAGATAAAAGTATGTAGATATTAAATTATTACAACCTATCCCAATATTCAATGAGAATATATATATATATATATATATAATATAATTCCTCTATATAAATTAAGATAAAATTAGTTATAAAAGTTTAAATAGTTCAATTTTGGTTCAAGTATATACTAAATAGTTTGTTTGGGAGCAAACTTTTTGTATTATCAAGTAAAACCATCATTATAATATGATTATATTTACCATTTTCTTTTAGATAAATGACTATATTAACAACATATAAATTATTGTATCTTATATAGATTATCAAACTTTGAGTCGAGTGGAACCGAACAGAGGTGTGCTTATGTTCACTTGATTCGATTCGAACATTAATCAAATGAAATCGAACAAAACAACTAGCGAGCCCGATCTTGCTCCAGTTGTTAGCACCCCCAAATTATTTTTATATATGCTAGCTCTTTGCGCAATCATGAACTTGTAAATCCAAAAAACATAATTGTGTTTATTACACGACTTAGTATATACTAATTCCTATAGTCTACCGGTAAGAATGCTAAGGCCGTTTAGGTGCAAAACGAGGGCTTCAATTGTGTTTGTCGGAGAAAAGTTCAGATAAGACTTAAATTTGTATAACAAAAGGTTATCCAATTATCAGTATTATTATTTTTATATTTAAAAAGTAAGTAGTTATACCAATTTGTCCCATTCTCAATTATTATATCGTAATTAAATGTAGTTATGAATCACATTACGTTAGGTTGATCTATTCGACCGCTATTTGATCACTTCTACGAAAGAGATTTCGGTCCTATTATATATATAGAGGGGATATATATAAGAGGTTTGCAAGAATCATCGAGTACGAAGGCCACAATTTCCTTCACTTATGGAGCAAGAATTCATCATGTGCCCCTCGAGAGAGAGGCAAATAAAAGATGCAATGCTTCACAATATAGCTCTTGATCCCAATCCAATTCAATCACCCAACCATGAATCACCCACAACATATAGAGGTAAATTTTCTGGCCTAGCTTCACCATCCTTGAGATCAATTCTGGAGGAAGAAAACAAGTTGGGTCGCGAAGAAAAGTTCAGCTGGCTCCGATCTCAGCTTGTCGGTGATGACGTCGAGTTTTCGACTCCTTTTGGCCGCCGTCGACTGACCTACGCCGACCACACTGCCTCCGGGAGGAGCGTCCAGTATATTGAGGATTTTATCAAGGCGAATGCGTTGCCATACTATGGAAACACGCACACCGAGGATAGTATGGTTGGAAGCAGGACTACAAAGATGGCACATGAGGCTGCCAATTACATCAAGTCCTGCTTAGGAGGGAAGGAAGATGATGCCCTCCTCTTTTGTGGATCAGGTGCCACAGCAGCCATCAAGAGGCTCCAAGAGGTTATGGGTATTGCAATTGCATCAAATTTGAGGTCTATGGTGTTGAGCATCTTGAAACCGGAGGAGAGGTGGATAGTCTTTGTTGGGCCTTATGAGCACCACTCTAACCTCCTCTCATGGAGGGAGAGCTTGGCGGAGGTCGTGGAGGTCGGCGTCGACGACGATGGGCTTATCGACATCGACGGTCTTCGGAGTGAGCTCCGGCGGCGCAAATGCCTCAACAGGCCGATGCTTGGGTCCTTCTCTGCTTGCAGTAACGTCACAGGCATATATTCTGATACAAGAGCTCTATCTCGCTTGTTACATGAACACGGTGCATTTGCTTGCTTTGATTTTGCTGCAAGGTCGGTATACAATATACATATTTAATTTTTCGACAATGCCAGTATTCCTTTTTATATTCTTGATCTCACTTATTCAACCATCCTACTTGAGCTCAGGAAGCTCCAGGCATGAAACCGCACACAAAAAGTTTCAAGGTTACGGTTAATTCATGTCGAGGTCACATTAGCTTATAAAGTATTCAATTATCAATGCATATCGTAGCCCTATTCGAAGAGTATTTCTTCTTTCTTTTTTCTTTAAAAAACATTTTTTTTACATGGTACATGCCCCATA
Source organism: Piper longum (assembly GCA_032619315.1). Taxonomy (NCBI): domain Eukaryota; kingdom Viridiplantae; phylum Streptophyta; class Magnoliopsida; order Piperales; family Piperaceae; genus Piper; species Piper longum. The sequence goes on along the minus strand of JAVDBV010086846.1, from coordinate 22,508 downwards.
TGTTGTTGGGTTAGGCCCATATTTAGTTGTGAGGGTTGTAAAAACATCACTTACTCTTTCAGAGTGAAGGAGGGTGTAATGTGTGGGCCTTGCTAGTATGAAGGGGGATTATTTTGGTAGCTTGACATGAGGGGGAGTTTGTGGGGCTCCGTTCATCCTTTGGGGGATGCTTGGCTTCTGACTTGATTGTTGCTCGTCAATTAACATCTTTATTAGCTAGTCATTAAATTTGATTGGTTGTGTTGATTCTAATGCTATGTATAACGATTAATATATATACAGTGGCCCTTATGTGGAAGTTGACATGAGGTCAGGTGACATTGAAGGGTATGATGCAGTGTTCCTCAGTCCTCACAAGTTTGTTGGTGGCCCTAGCACTCCTGGAATTTTGCTGATGAGCAAGACCCTCTATTGCTTGAAATCTTCACCTCCTTCCACCTGCGGTGGTGGAACTGTTGCCTTTGTCAACCACTTCAATGAAGTGAGCTCAAAATCTTGATCAGTTTCTTATAATTTTTCACCCTCCTGATCAACACTTCAATTTTCTTATGTATGATAACAAATAAATTCAGAATACGATCTACTACAACGAAATCGAGGAACGAGAAGACGGGGGCACACCGCCGATCATACAAAAGATCAGAGCATCACTGGCATTTTGGGTGAAGGAATACATGGGTTACAACCTCATTGATACACAAGAAAAACTATGGTCACAGAGGGCTCTCCAAAGGCTTCTTTCCATTCCAAACATCCAAGTTCTTGGCAATACTTCGGTTAAGAGACAACCGATTGTCTCCTTCCTCATACATACAACCTCTTCGAGTGACCAGATCACCTCAAGATCAAGTTCCAACATATGGGTACGTGACCATGCAGGTGCAAGGGACAAGCCCCTCCATAGCCGGCTTGTGACAAAGCTTTTGAATGATCTCTTTGGCATACAATCTCGTGCTGGCTGTGCTTGTGCTGCTCCCTATGGTCATATTCTGCTGGGCATTGGCAATGACATGTCCTTGCGATTTCGTTCTATGATTGAAAAGGTATATATAGTTCCTTCAAATTTTTAGTCGGGAGTGTAGAAACTTAGGGAACAATTAAGATTATCCATTAATTTCAAATCATCTAATTGCATCAGTATTTGTGTTACAAGATTACTAACTCAGCTTACAAAGCTACACGACAACAAACCAGTTAGTTAAAGATCTACTAACTGGAAATATCTGAAATTACTATATTATCCTTTACTATTCCTCAACAGAGAGCTCGAACGGTTGAGCTTTGCCTATTACAAGATTACTAACTCAGCTTACAAAGCTACACGACAACAAACCATTTCATAAACGGTACTTCTCTAACTTTCATGTTTCATTCTTCAAATTAAACAGGGTTACAATGGTCTAAAGCCAGGGTGGACGAGGTTGAGCTTTGCCTATTATACATCTGCTCCAGAGTTTGAGTTCATCCTTGCTGCCATTGAGTTCCTAGCAGTTTATGGACAGCGCTTCCTACCTCTCTACAGCTTCGACTGGAAAACTGGTGAGTGGAAGTTCAGAAAAAGCGCAGCTAGAAAGATTGTAGGGGAGGATGCAATGTTGATATTGGAGCTGGCCAAGTTGGGTATTCATGCAGATGTCTCCACCAACATTGAAAGGCGCGATTCGAGTCCCCATGAAGAAGGTGGAGCATTTGAGACCAAGTACACCAAGTATTTAGAGGCTGCCAGCAATATTGCTAGACTGCTTCCAGAGTTCCCATCTTCTAGGCAAGTGCCAAATAGAGTTGATTCGGAGCTTGTCCACTTTAGAATCTGATAGTCGATCACTATTCTCTCAGACATGTAAAATTTGTCCATTGTGTAATAATCTGCTTTAAGTTTTGGTTGCTATGTCATGGTGTCAGGCTTTTGTCCATCGTGTAATAATCTGCTTGAAGTTTTGGTTGCTATTTCAAGGTGTTGAGGCTTTTGTCCATTGTGTAATAATCTGCTGACGTTTTGGTTGCTGTTTCATGGTATTCGGGCTTTTGAACATTTTACAACTCCATTTTTACTTCAGAAAACTGCCCAAATGATATTTGCACCTTTACCACATTTATCGAGTTAGTCATTTTTATGCAAATATTATAACTACCATTTGACTTTTGTAACTATCATATGACTTTCATAACTACAACCAAATTCTGATTCTCATTATTTTTTTTATTAAGTTAGCTTCGATGGCAATAAAACCGGCCGTGGAAGCAGAATCTATCCGCCTACATTCAAATCCAAAGCAAATTCTGGGCCTAACTATGATGTGCCCATATCTCTTTGGACACATCCGATAGAATTGGAACTATGATGGGCTTTGTAAGAAAAGAAAAAGAAATCTCTAATATGTTGCTCTACTACTTTTAAGCCAATCAGAAAAATAGTCATAGAAGAGTGTAAGCAATCCCAATAATCATACTTATTGGCCAATTATAATTTATGGGTAGCGAGTAGAAACAACCGAAAGTGCCTTATGACCTAATTTGTAACTAGTAGACAATTAAATATCAAGTTGCTAGCATCTTAAAATTTATTAAATTATATCCATGAAGAAAGATAAGAGATGTAACTCAAGAAAGCTAATAGGTTAAAGTTCATCCCATGACTGCCCATGCATCAATCATAGCACATCTCCCGTTTTTTTTTTGAAAGAATATAGCCTGCTTTTACTAATGGGATATGATGCAAACGTGTGTCATCTTGTGAAAGACAAATGATAAAAAAAATTTATAATTTGAAGGGCAAAAAAAAAGTTAAAAAAGTTCAGACGCCATCCCTCTTTTCGCCATAAAGATACAACCAAGTGAATCAGTACTTCTGAATCTCTGATTAACCATATTATACATGTATATTGTATCCCTTGCTAGCGTGTGCTCCCCTTTGCATCTGCAATTCAAGAAAAGTGGGTTTGGTGGGATGACATAAAAAATTTTGATTTGTGAAATCAAATCATGATAATCAACTTAATTATGGTTTTATAGTTTTCAGTATGGTTATGGTACATTATATACGATTTGTGATGCATGGGCACTGCTCCTTCAATCCACATATTTTTTCAAGACATTGGTACAGCTACTCAATGGATGGCCATAATTTTGTTCAACCAGACCAATCTTTATCTATTTACATTTCTCATTTATCTTAGATTACTTCAAGGGAATACTGCACCTTGTTAACCCTAGATTTAGTAGCTAATCAATAACAAATCATAAAACTTGTACATAACGATCAGGAATTGGCTGGTCTCGTGGGCTTGATGATGGTGGGGTGGGTTATGGCCGTGTCAAGAAGATACTTTTTTGCGGATCCAAAGTTATATTGTGTTTTACAACTGATTTACATTTCTTGTTTTAGTTTTATATATTTTAGTTTAAGTTATAAAATTGATTGTATAACATAAGCGAAGGGAAAGAATAGGCTGTATTAGCGGGAACTTCCAAAAATAGAGTATAATGGCTGTATTACAAAATATAATGAGAAAACTAAAAGAAAGATGACACAAAGAATTTCACGTTGAAACCTTGGAACAAAAAAACACCCACGAGCGACAATTAGAGTATAAATTCACTATAATAAAAAATTATTTCAGAAGGAATGTAGTATTTATAACATAAACTCTAAATACACTATCACGTACATGATACAACCAATTTACAATGTATACTCTACATACAGTTTCACATACATGATACAACAAATCTCTCGCAAAAAAAAAAAATATATTTAGAAGCACCTTAAAAGATTTTTAAGAAAGAGAGAACTGATTGATTGGTTTCTATAAAATGAACCGAAACAATTAAAGAAAAATTTCGGTCAAGTTGGTAAAAGAAAGTCCAAACATGATTTTAAATTTTAAAACGTGTAAGTTGAATACTTAGGTCGGTAGATCCACACTAAAATTATTATTCCATACATTCATTTTCTTATTACCAACCAAATAAACTTTAGAAAATTGACATCTTCATTATTTTTTCTCGAACTGAATAGTGAAAGTACTGTGCAAATTTTATTGAATCTCAATAGCCTGTTGAAATAACTTCACAAATTGTTTACATTCCTGGAGGTAATTGTAAACCTCGTCAATTCAATATATATAATTTTTTTTTGTATTTAATTTTCAAATCTTATATGATTATGTATACTAGTAGAAAACGTAAGAATGGGGCTTCATTAATAATCTTTTTACTTTTACTAAGCTTTGTTTAATAACTTTACCGGCCTGATCCGTTCTTGGATAAAAACTTGATGATCTTGTAATTGCCTGCAGGTAACAAAACAAACATGCATGTATGCCAATAGTACGTCTAGGAGCGAGCAGCAACATGTTCGCACAATACGTCCAAATTCGTATTCATTGACCTAATGAAAACCGGTAGGAAACACGAAGCCCGTGGAAGCAAATCAATGCAAAGAAGAGCAAGCTAGCTCGTGAGATAGGGATTGATGATCCAACCCAACAAATAAAGTATGAGACTTGATTAAGACATGAGCGAAAAAAAAAAAAAACTAGTTAGCTCCAGGTGAACATATTTTGACAATGCAAAGCAAAATATTCATGGTCATCTCACAAGGCGCTTCTTTAACTGTAGCCATTGATCTTACCATTAGAAGTTAGTTTGCTTCAGGAGCGGGTATTATACTTTTTTTTTTAGAAACTTGATATATATTTATATTGGCCTAGGGGCCGGTATAAATACATGATGAACAAGAGTAGTACTAATGTTTATCAGTACTTGACAACATGTGTAAAGTAGAAAAACAAATAATTTTGTTGGCAAACATTAGGCCAAAAGAATATGATAAATGTGATCAGATGCAACATACTGGTATCCCCTGTAAAGGGATGCAAACAGACAAGTGGGTCTCTCCATGCCAAGTCCTTGTAAGCTTCATATGAATTTTCAATGCTTGGCTGGGAATAAATTCAACATGCATTCTGGAAAATGGCTAATTAGCTGCTTCTCTCCTTATGTTTCATACATAACTAGCTCCATCTCTTTCTTGAGATGTTGGTCGTGTAATAAGATATATATAATTATAGAAATTTTTTTTGCTCCTACAGGGAGGACGCCGATTGGGTCATCATGCGTCATTGTCGATAATTGAGATGATCGACGGTGGGGAGGCACGGCGTCGCCAATAGCATCCCTCCCGGCCGTCGCCAATTCAATCTATACTTAATGAGTTTGTCACTTGCAGACAAAGTAAAAGAATGCATGTCACCAACAATGAAAATCAATGTCCTAAAAGTAACGTTGCAACCAGAATATACATGCTTTTTCAAAACAAAGTTAGCATTGCTATGGTCAAATAAAAAAGGTTAGCAAATGGGTCAACCAATTAATTTGGACAACACTTCACCCACTTCCGAATCTAAGTTTGGTTGGTGGCATTGTTTTCAATTCCTATGGGTCATTGAACAGTTCTAAACATATGATCAGGAGATAGGCCGGGTTTCTTGATTATTTGAATGTGCAAGATTAAAAAGTTCGAACGGAGACTTTCTGATGTTCACATGCATGAAACTTGTAAAAAAACCTGTAGTTCCATAAATTTATGGCCTCTGGGTGACATGACTTTTCTTCACAATTTTATAAATGATCATAAAGAACTGTGGATATATAAATATAATACAATAAAATATCAATTACCCAATATTCATGTCTTTTGCAAAAATTGAATTAATGTGGAAATATATACTCAATGAAAAATGGGCAGATAATTAGTGCACCATAGTTGGCTCTAGAGATGTGGAACACAAAACAATCGTTAGTAAGTTAAGAAGTTTAGGGTTTAACGAGTAGGTCGAGGGATGGCAACAATTTTAACCGGTGTACGCAACGACAAATATTAACCCGCAAGGGCTTTTAGAGATTTTTTTTTATTTATACAATCTTTATCAACAATTGCCTCGTTTTTCTCTCCAAACCCATGTAAGTATATTCTTACTGGTGGCTATACATGACCAATGTTGAAAGATGAAATAGCCATACGGGATTTGGACTCTGTAATTGTCCATCTTCTGATAACTAACAAATTATTTTGTCTGCCAACGTCTATCGTTTGCACCCATACGCTTTAATAACATGGTCAGTGATAATTTTATTATGAACTAACTTTTTAAGTATTTAAAAATATTTGAGATTTATCCAACGTGACTAGCTAACTACTTACGTTAGCTCAACTTTTAATATTTATGAAAATTTTAATTCATATTAATGAGATGTGAGACTAATCTCAACTCTCTAAAAAAAATTCATAGCTATGTAATTTACTATGCACATATGATAAACATGGTGTGTCTATTTATGTGATATTTTGTTCGCCACTTCACAACATAAAACATCTGGAAAATAAAAATTTCATTCTGTAACAGTGTATACATGGTTAAAACTTAAACCTCTTCGCACTGAATTAATTTTGAGGTTGTTTCTTCTTTCCTTGCATATATTGTACTAGCTAATCACCGATGAATCGCATTAATTTGTTAGCAATAAAAATTTATTTGGAGAATTCACTATCTAATAAATGTGAAGAAAAAAAATATATGAAGCCCTCATGCCATCGATGACCCCGATCTGGAGAAGTTGCCACTGGATAAGCTGCTCTATCTACTCCTGCCGACAAGAAGAACAGAGCGGGGCCCACATAAGCCCGAATATCTTCTCCCCTACCACGGGAACTGCGGGCCCCAATCAACCCGACAGCGCCGGCTTGCCGCGCCGTCAAGCCGCCAGCGTGGCAGCCTCATCCGAAGCTCGACCCTTCCGACCTCGAAAGGCCGCTTTTGCCACGTCGGCAAAACTCTTCTTCGAACATGTCGCCCATGCCAGTACGGACTTTGATAAAACCGATAATCCGAGGGTTAAGGAGGCGATTAAGTAATGCGAACTGTGTTCACTCGGATAAGAAGATGCGAATATTCGGATGGAGTCAACTATTATTGTGATAAACCCAAGAACAAATCGTGACATACTCACATTTTTGGGACTTAAAGTTCGGGGTTTTTTTTCAACATGATTTTGGGGTTTAAATAGTATGTGCTAGCTTAAAAAATGGTCAGCTTATAACTAAAAGAGAGATGCTAATAAAACATATGTGTAAAGACTTCATATAGTCGGGTTCTAATTAGCTATCACCTATTTATCACAAACTTTGTGTTTCATAGTCCTACATCCAAAAATTTTATAAATGGGTATCTCTGATTTATCACAATTTTTATTTGTATGCTTCTCAAGTTTAAGAATGCGAGGAAGTTTGGGCGTTTGGCAGGCGTCTAGGGAAAAAAAATTAAATTAATGACTATTATTAAACAAGATTTATAGGTGAATTTTCAAGCAATATCGAGTTAGATATTAATTTTGGTTTTAATTTTTCATGTCTCATAGTAGCATGTTTAAAAAATTCTTCCCGGCAGTACTGTCAAATTAATTTACTTAAAAAATAATATAAAATAAATCATAATTTAAAAACCGGGACTTGGACTAAGCACCGTACATGCTTGAGAGTAGAGTCAACTTCAAGTCGAATTAGACTCATTTATGATATTTTTTTTAAATTATGAAATATTGTTCTCTTTAATATTTAAAATTAATAAATATATGATTTATATTAATTTAAATTATTGACTTAATTAAACTAAAAAAATAATATTTAAAAAATCTTTTTATTTGACCAGAGGGAGATTGAAGAAGACTCGAGGAGTCAATCATAAAATTTGTAAACTTGAAATCATTCATTAAATTTGATTCGGGTAGAATAGAGTCGAATATAAAAGTTTTTAGTGTCCAAATTTTTTAAGAAAGTTATGAAAAAGTTATAAAATTATAAAAAATAATATATTCTTCTTTGTAGGGGTTGCCGACCTTGTGATTTTCCGCTGAAAGGCTAAATCATCATTAAGAGATGCAATATCCAATATACATAATTAATATGAACTACACAGTGCATGGATTTTTGTCACATTGTTTGGTGGCCATGGTGTCATAACATGACATACTGATTTCCTTCAAATGCATGAAAAGGTGCAAAGTTGCCCATGGAAATTTGTATCGAAGTCCGCGTCTAGATAATGTCATAAGATGTAAGATAGTTTTGCATGATAATATAAGATACTTAGCATTGAATTTAAAATCCTGCTTACCTCGAAATGTATGTAATATTCATTTCATTTAAATGCATTGTACATGTTTAGTATAGTTTATGATTATCTACATGACGAAACGTGGAGAATCGGGCATGGGTGAGTTAGGTCAAATGACTTATATCGAAGTTTTAAATAAGATTTGTCATTCTTTAAACAAATGGCATTATGGTTTACACTTTTTTATTCTTACAAACTAGATTATTAGAAGACTTTTTTTATGATTGAATATCAGCTGGTTTGGTCCACCATCTTCTGAGATTTGGACCTATCAAAATTTGAGCCAAAAAAAAGCGTTTTATCTATCGAATAAATGCTCATTAAAGTATACTTTGCAATTTTAGTCATTTACAAAGTTCTGATCTAAAAACAAAGTAAAATCTAAAGAGGTTGAAGACTTTGATAAATAACCAACTCACAAAGTACGGACAATGAAATTCTATCTCGACTTAACTCCAAACTTGACAAAAGTAAATATCATTGCTCCACTTCCTCCTTCGTCATGTATAATCTATACCAGATTTAAGAGTAACTCAACAATTCAAATCTTTTAACCATAGATTTCAAACACTAATTTTTCCTAAAAAAAATTCTTTTGAGTCTGTTCCACTTCATAATTTGCCGAGTCAAATTTCATAGACGACTTTGTACTTATTAATTTTATAATTGATTCCTCAAGTCAAGCTATAAAAGTTATAAGGTTGTATTATCTTTTTTATCGATTAGTTAAATCAATATTTTAAAGTAATATGAAATCGCATATTTATCAATTTTAAATATCAAAAAAATAAATATATAATAATTTTACACAACTATTTATTTATATAATTAAAAATTTAATATAAATGTCTCGAATTAGTTTAAAATTGACTTGACATGCCAAGTCGAGTCCTAGTTTTAAGTTTTTAAACTATAATTTTAACTTTATATTAGATAATTTCTTTGCTCGGCCTAGTTTTTACTCCAAACTATAACCATTTAACCTTAATTAAACATGAACTCTAGACTCAAACACCACACTCAATTAGACTCGTATGCGGTACATGTACTGACGTGTACTAACCCTACAAGGGTACACGCGGGAAGTACTCGCCGACGTCAGCAGTTGGCGGACGAGTGGTGGGCCCCACCCATATCGCGCCCCCCTCCGTCGGGCGAAGAAAACGCTAAAAAGGCGGGGGAACGAGGCAGCGGATAACGCCGTCTTTGAACCCAACAAGATAATGGCTCGCTGCTACCCGCGCGAGTGCCGATTGTCGTTGCGACGCGCAGCCGCAAGAAGGCCATGCTCCGCCGTAAAAACGTTCACAGCCGGTGACCACCGAGAGAACAAAGGAATGAGCAGTCAAATCGCAGTCAAATCGCAGTCAAATCACTACACACCGTTGACACGGGAACACTTCGAATCCGAAGATAGAACTCGAAAATAAAAAAAAGGTCTTCTTTGATTTTGTTTTCTTTTTGATGTAATTTATAAGTCTTGTGTACAATAGCTTTTTGAAGGAGTGGCGGAATTGAGTTGATTTGATTGTAGCATTACAACAATTATATTTGATTTGAGTTTATTGCTATTTTTGCATGTGGGCATTTTCTCACAAACAAACTCGGATAAGCTAATGTCCATACTTACTCTATATTTTAAGACAAAAAAAAAATAATCAAATGCAATGCTCAAAATTTATACTTCAAAAATGACCAAATTGCGCGAGGGTCCTCTTTCATGACTTATTGATCCAAAATACTTATTTATATAATTATAAAAGAATAAATTATATTGTCAACACAATAGTAAAAATCACACCTATTTTATCTCAATTTTTTATATTATTAAAGACACAGGGCTAACCCTGGTAATCATACACTCAATTCTACTATTTCTTACTTTTAATTCAATAATAAGCTCTAAAAATATCACCAAGTGTATTCTTATATTAATCATTTCAAATATTTGTGCATGTATAATATTCCTTTACACGCACATGATAATTTAATCTAGACATTCATATATTTTATTTTACTAATTTCTAATTTTCACTCCAATAATGCACTCTTAATAATACCGGTACCATTAGTACTATTTACTTATAAATTACACACTAATTATCTTATCTATTTATAATTCGTCTTTGCATCAAATTAATCTATAAATATTAGAGTCCAGGTCGAGTGGGGACAGAGGCCAAGACTGATTAAGTATTTTTTTTATATATAACAATATATTAAAGTATAGATTATGCAAATATTTTTAACTAATTATTAGTCATAAAAAAAGCTTTTAGTAAATATTCTTTTTTTTCTCTTTCATATTTTAGTTAGTGAATTTCGAATATTTTATGCCCTCACTACCCACCCTTGTGAAAGAGAGAAGCGGGAGAGAGTGGGGGTGTGGGAAGTGAGTGGAATCCACGTGGGCACCTGCGCGTCGCCCAAAATTCATTCCCCTATATGCACATACCTTTTTATAAATATTTTATTATTATTTTATTTTGGGATAACTCAAAATTTTATCTCACAACCAAATAAACCTCTCCCCTCCCTCTCCTCCTACAAAAAATATAAAATCCCGAAAATCTCGCTCGCCGGAATCCGCCATTAAAACTCCTTCAAGCCCTTTACCCCCGCCCAAGCCCCTGATCGTCCCCACTCTCCCGACCCTTCCCCTCCCGCCGCCGGCGATGGTTCCGAATCCCTGATTTTTTCCTGAATTCTTCGATATTTTTGGAGATTTTGTCTGGCCTCACGCGGCGACGGTGGCGGCGGGGAGGGAATGGCGAGGACGGTGGAGGGGGACAGCGAGAGCTGCAGCAGCCGAGCGGCGGAGACGGCGGCGTCGCCGACACACCCGCGGCGGCAGCGGGTGAAGATGGAGGTGTACAACGAGGTGCTCCGCCGGCTCCGCGAGTCAGACTCGCCGGAGGCCGCCGTCCCCGGGTTCGACGAAGAGCTCTGGCTCCACTTCTCCCGACTCCCCGCCAGGTTCTTCGTCCCCCCCATTTTTGAATTTTCCATGGTTGTTTGTTGTTGTTGATTTCGGATTTTTTGTGGCCTTGTTCGGATGCAGGTATGCTCTGGATGTGAATGTTGGGCGGCCGGAGGATGTGCTGACGCACAAGAGATTGCTGCAGTTGGCGCATGATCCTGCGAACCGTCCTGTGCTTGATGTTCGCCTTGTTCAGGTATAATGGAGAAGTTTGGTCGTGCGCTATCGAAATGTCATATTTGATCATTCATATTTCTGTTTTTGATTCGTTTTGGGTGATGGTGGTCGTCGCATGTGAGCTAATTAGGTCAAATTTGCAGAAGTTGATATGTTGGGGGTGTGGAAGCTTGTTGATTTGTTGTGTACGCATTGTTGTGACCTCTGATTTTGATGTGTATTCAGGTTTCTCCTGCTAATGACGGTAACCAAGATGATTCTTTTGAGTCTAGGTCTGCTAAGAGTGACAATGGTCAGAGTTCGCCTAGTAATAAAGTTAATAGACAAAGGTGCAGGATTTTTTTTTTTTCGGTACTTGTATCTTGGAATATTGGTGTCATTATTTGTATAGGTGTGTTTCGTTCTGATCAGCGTTGTGTTTTTGCTTGTTTCCAGCATTCACCCACCTTTTGCTTTTGGTTCGTCTCCTAATCTCGAAGCTCTTGCTCTTGAAGCTAGTAAACAGCACGCTCAGGATGGGGGCAGTGCTACTAGTGCCGTTTCGAGTTTCGCCAGGTAGCCTTTTGGGAAACTTTAGTCGTTCACATATAGGAGCTAAATTTTAACGTCAATGTTCTGCATTTAAAAAAAAAAATTACGAGGATACGCATGGGTATGACTAGTCGAAGCAATGAAGAATTTCAATGCGATAATACTACTTGTTTCCCATTGGACTGGCAGGCCAAATTAGACCTGAGCTGAGAGCCAGTGTTCTTCACGCAAATATTAAATGCATTGGCACTTCTTGATCTCGCTTATTTGGTTGCTTATAGCTTCTTGTAAACTTGTAGGCCTTTGCACGAGATAACCTTTTCAACCGATGACAAGCCTAAGCTACTTAGCCAGGTAATTGGGGAAGTACTTGACCGTGTCTGCATTATGTGTCAACATTTCAAGCAGGCCTTCTCTTTTCGAGCTTTTGTCAAACTTGTCTTTTTATGTATTCTCAGTTAACTTGCTTACTTGCTGAGCTTGGTCTGAACATACAAGAGGCACATGCCTTCTCCACTATAGATGGATACTCCTTAGATGTGTTTGTAGTGGATGGTTGGCCATTTGAGGTACATTTTAGGGATTATGTCTTGTTTCAGGCTAGCATATTTTACTACCTAGCATTTACTAAATCAAATAAACATAGATTCACAGTTTTCTCTTCCATTGCAACCCTATATTATTTCCCCAAGGAGTCAATCTGTGTACATTTAGTAGGTGGAAGTATTTTTTCGCAGTCTTTTATATCTGGTTGCAATCATATTTTTGGTGTGATGCATCATTCCATTCAAGTTAATTCTTTGCTTGTTTCAATATTTGTTAAAATGTTAGGAAACTGAGCAGCTTAGAGACACGCTGGAGAAAGATATTCTTAAGATTGAGGTACTTTAGCCTCCTCACGAAGAATACTGGTTCTCATTTATTACATTAAGTAATTACTGAACAAGGGGGAATTTTATAGTAATGACCTTAATCATTGACCGAGACTGCTATTATTGAAGGATTCTGATGCAAGATTTTACGTGTTTAAGTTGTTTTAGTCACATGAGACCAATTGTGTTAAGAGCTCCTTGCCGACAACCCTAGCCTAGATGATGATAATGCAATTTTCCCAGGCTTTTGCCAGCCACTCTTATGGAAATTCAACACCAGCCAAAAATTTTTATGATTAGACTTGGCTAACGTAAATCACCAAGTAAAAATGGTTATTCTTTTGCCTTTGTTCAACTGTTCCGGCATCGTCAATGTTGCGTGTAGGTTTTTTCTTGATGTAACCATTTGATTATGAATAGATTGGCGGGTTGAAGTTCAATCTGCTTTAATGTGTAAGAATATATGCCATTTCTTGTTTGTTATTCATACTATTTTTGTCATTATGAAGGATTCATCCTATTTTAATGTTAAGAAGGATTTATAAGAGAGATCTTTGGGGCAGGTCAGAATGTTTCAATATGCTTCCAAATGGCATACTAGTTTGACTGCAGTTCCTTATACTATTTTGAGGCTGGTGCTGATTTTTATTTGCCTTAATGCAATAAGATAAAAGGCTTTTGCCAGCCACTCTTATGGAAATTCAACACCAGCCAAAAATTTTTATGATTAGACTTGGCTAACGTAAATCACCAAGTAAAAATGGTTATTCTTTTGCCTTTGTTCAACTGTTCCGGCATCGTCAATGTTGTGTGTAGGTTTTTTCTTGATGTAACCATTTGATTATGAATAGATTGGCGGGTTGAAGTTCAATCTGCTTTAATGTGTAAGAATATATGCCATTTCTTGTTTGTTATTCATACTATTTTTGTCATTATGAAGGATTCATCCTATTTTAATGTTAAGAAGGATTTATAAGAGAGATCTTTGGGGCAGGTCAGAATGTTTCAATATGCTTCCAAATGGCATACTAGTTTGACTGCAGTTCCTTATACTATTTTGAGGCTGGTGCTGATTTTTATTTGCCTTAATGCAATAAGATAAAAGGCTTTTGCCAGCCACTCTTATGGAAATTCAACACCAGCCAAAAATTTTTATGATTAGACTTGGCTAACGTAAATCACCAAGTAAAAATGGTTATTCTTTTGCCTTTGTTCAACTGTTCCGGCATCGTCAATGTTGTGTGTAGGTTTTTTCTTGATGTAACCATTTGATTATGAATAGATTGGCGGGTTGAAGTTCAATCTGCTT
>JAVDBV010086845.1:0-13122 GCA_032619315.1 Piper longum | reverse complement strand
CACGAATAAGAGAATGAGCGGTATGGAGATATGTATGGACCGTGCTAGTACTCCTTCAAACCATGAGGTAGTGCGGGTGTATGATGGTACTGCGTAATGCAGCGCATTTCCGGAATATGTGGCACTAACTTAATTGTTCCTTTTGCCATTTGAGTACAGTGGCAGGTGATATGGAAGGTGTGAGGGCGTAAGTGCTGTATGTATGTATACTTACTGTTTACTTACTGCCCTGTGTGAGGCATTCTTGAAGTTTCATATGTTTTCGTGGGTAATGGAATACCCATTTGGCAGATTGTATTAGTTATTTTTCGGACCAGTAACATTCGTTACTGATGGTTTTCTTATAATATATGTAGGTCTCGCAAATCCTGTATCGACTTCGGCAGAAGGACAGATAAATGCTACACACACTTGAGCTCAACATAAGATTTTCTTTCTTGCATTTATTTATATTTGATGTATTTTGTGTTTAGTTAACAATGTCTTCCATTCTCGCAAATCCTGTATCGACTTCAGCGGAAGGACAGATAAATGCTACACACACTTGAGCTCAACATAAGATTTTCTTTCTTGCATTTATTTATATTTGATATATTTTGTGTTTAGTTAACAATGTCTTCCATTCTCATGACACCAAAAGGGTTATTTCGATCTATTTTATGGATCGAGTCTCACTGATTAATAATAATAAACATGTCTCGACTCGATCGTAACATTTCTGATCCGAATCTTAAGTGAACCGAAATCGGGGTGTTATAAATGTGGCAACCATATTTATCATAAACCCTTTTACAGGTAATTAATGAAAAGTATTTTAATTTACAATATAAACTCCATAACTTAGGTTTTGATTACAATGACATCATCATTAAATATACTAATAATAATTTATTACCTTCAATATTTCTAATCATTATCCAAAATCATATGACACCAATTTATTTTATTATTTAATATAATTTGAATTAATGTTTAAGAATATCACTTGCAAAATTTGTTTTAATTTACATAATCTAATCAAGATTCAAACTTTATTTATTTATAGCATGCTTTTAAAGTTCAGTGAATGTGATTATCCAATATTATATTTTAATAACTCACTTGATTTATTAATCAATTAATTAATACAAAATTTTACACTATATATCCTACCACTGGAAACTCTACTAATATATCTAAATAAATTATTATTATTGTTATGATTGATTAATGAAACAGTACCAAAAGTTGTCACATTAATTTATCTTTACTACGAATAACAAATAGGAGCAACCAAGACAGAAAACATTGTTGAGAAGATGCATGCACGATGACAGCAGTGTGCTCGGCCATGCTAGAAGGGTACACATAACACAATCAAACATTTGATCTATCCAACCGGCTCAAAAACCAAATCTCAGCATACCAAAGGTGTTATTTATGCATGAAAATATTTAAATAAATATCCTATATGCAAGAAATACAATGTAACCTAGGCCATAAAAGCCACTGAGCCGTCAGATCCATGCGCCTCGACCAGCAAATTCCATGTAACTTCACCTACATATAACAGAATATATAACAGAAAACCATATCAGTAATCAAATAAATTTGATTACTGGTCGAATAACTACTGGCAAAATACCAAGCTAGCAAA
Organism: Piper longum; assembly: GCA_032619315.1. Lineage (NCBI taxonomy): Eukaryota > Viridiplantae > Streptophyta > Magnoliopsida > Piperales > Piperaceae > Piper > Piper longum. The sequence continues at coordinate 11,486 of JAVDBV010086845.1, read as the reverse complement.
TGGGTATTCCATTACTTATAAAAACTTATGAAACTTTAGAATTGTCTCACATTGGGTGGTAAGTAAACAAACTTAAACAAGTGTCAGCTTGCATACATCACTAATATTCATATTCATACATAAAATGGCTATGCCATCACATCTTCCATATTTCACCTACGATGGTAGTCGACTGGTAGAAGGAATGGTTAAGTTAGTGCCACAAATTTTGGATAGGCATTGCGTTACACAGTGTACTCATTCTCCGCACACTATCTTATTCGTGCCAGAAAAGATGTGTGTACTTAAATAATAGTGAAGAATCTTGTATTACATATTTTTTGAGTTTTCGTTCATAAGTAACAGAGGATGTCATCCTTGTAATTTTATTAACTATGTGTAAAAAACACAACTGAAAGGCAAGACATCGGATGGATCCGATAAAACACCACTGACGATATCTTACATCTAAAGCACAGTTAAGCTTGATACACAGGGAGTCCAACAAAGGGAGAGTCCAATAGACTACGATGAATAGAGCTCTGTATTCTAGTCGGTGAGCTCACCCACGATACCTGACATGGAGATGGAACTTAATAAGAATCAGGTCACATCAATACACAAAATGAAGTAATTCCTCCACACAAGCTCAATACTTGTCATCACTTAATTATCTTAATTAGGTCTTAAGAGAAGTGTTATACCTTATTAGGTAACATAGTTACTGTTTTGGCTTCATGTTCACTTAGTGGGTTCTAATCAATTGTAGGGTTTTTAAAAGTATGGGCTTACCAGATGATTTTTCGGATAAGCCTAATAATTTTCAAATGGGCTAAAATTTATATGGGCTGTCCTTTACGCTGTAAGGTTCATAAATAAATTTTACTATGGCTAGGCCATGGGCCAGCCAAGGGGAACATGGCACATTAAACTTGGCCGTAAGGTGGTGGAAGACTATTCTTGGGCTGTGCACCAATTTATAATTGTTGGTTCATGGGCTAGTAGACTCCAAATTGGCTTTGGTTTTTTGGCCTAGTTAGATACCACACGTAGCTTGAGCCCAGTAAGAGTTGGCTAAATTTACTTTATCCCAAAGTGGATTTTACAAGTTAGGTCACGGTATGGGCTGTTTTCGGAGCTATCTGGACCGTAACAAATTTGAAATTCAAAATAAAATTGAAAACCTACCCAATGGCCCCAAAATTGGACACAGTACTACTGAGACATGGGTAAGATGTTAACCAACTTTCACTGAAATCAAACATGCTTAACCTATTTTAAAGTAATTTACAATTGGAGTAAAAACTAGAGTATCACCCAATATATTTACACTGTCCATGTAAGCCCCTCTTAAAAATACCTAAATGATTTTTAACCATTCCCAAAATTTATATCTTGCAAGTAGACACTTAGTAGCATCATATAATTTTAAAATATTTTATTAGTTTAAAATTTTTGGTACAAAATATAACACAATCACAGATCATGTTCATTGTCATAAGCACATAGATGTACACTTATGGGGGATGTTCATCATTATTTAGTGGTTAGGTTACAAATAGAATTTTACAAAGAACTCCTATAAGCACCATGAAAAATATGGCATCTTGTGTATCAATCGTACAAGGTTAGAGAGTAAAAATTGGAGAAAGGAGCACTTATATCAATATAGTGGTCCAAGTCGCTACCTTCTTTCAATTTTTACCCTCATACATGCAAATTCTAGGGCATGGTAGGTAAAACACCTAACACAAAAGTTGTAGATCCACATATTATGAGTGTAAGGAAATAAGAATCATGCAAATGGAAGATCATAATGCCAAGATATGGTTTTTATAATGAAAAAGTGCATATCAGTGACCTACACTCATTATAAAAATAATATGTATTTATTTACATAGCCGAATAAGATAAATGTGCACACAATATTCTCCAAACATTCTGATATACATTTTAAAAATGTTCTAACAAAAAATTCAAAGAAGAATACAAGTGATATGCATCAAACAACGATCAAGAGAAATAGATCAAACCTAAGGCATACTAGTGAAGACCAAGAAGTGGTCTTTTAGGGCATCTAACCTCAAACCATACCACCCTAGGATTCTCAAACATGGAGGAGTATTGCTCGGAGCTCCAAGGAAAGAGAAGAAGGCCAAGGAGAGTAAAAGAAAGTAGTTGGAGGTAAGGAGAGAAGGAGAAATGGTGGAAAAGTGAGGGAAGGGTGGATTTTATAGAAAAAGAGTGGTTGGATTGATTATGTCATAGGTATAGATGTCATCCATAATGAGGTATGGGTTAGATAAGAAGGCATGGGTTGACTTGGAGATATCATAGAGGTGTGGTACCATACCTAAAGTGGTACTAGATTTATGGATCAGGTGATCTAGAAAGGTATGGATTGGGTTAACTAGAAAGGTGTGGATTGGGCTATCTAAAAAGCGAAAAACTTAGGGATTTTACCCTTAGGCAATTGGGCTCACCTCAGGAATTGCACTGCAAGTCGCGAAAGAGGTTAGGACCGTCCGAATGGTCATCAAACACATGGTAAGCACACAAAAGTCACGCGAGGGTCACGGTCCTAACATCAAACTATATACGATTGAATTAGGAAAAAAATAAAATATTCAGGCATGCCGCATCCAAGCGAACGTGCCAAGCGCCAAAAGAGGCTAAGGCCGGGCAACTTACACCATACCATACATGATACATGTCAATAAAAGCCAGACATTTCTCAAATTTCAAAGTCTGGTATGTTTTGATCTTTTTTGATTACTGTAATGGTTATATATCTATTTAGAAGATCTATTAACAATTAATTCTTAGTCTTTCTTTGCGTTATTATAGTGCAAGGTAAACTGTTGTATAAAGAATAAATGAGGGCAAATGTCACATTTTGTACATAACTTTTTTGGCATTATTTTCGTGTGGCTATGTTCACTGTTTGACACTGTAGAGAATGGTCAATAAGAAACAGTAGGCTACCAAATTTAGAGCTGCCCATACAATTGAGCTTGACAGTTTATGGCCCGTTTGAAAGAACTTCGCTTTAAACAACTAACATGATCCCCAACAAGTAGAGAGAGATGGCACATAGAGTGAGGAAGTAGAGGGAGCTATAGAGAGGATGAGGTAGATGCCGACTAGGTTTTGGAATTGCAAGAGTTAAAAACTTGACCTCCTTGCCTCCTATGTACTTAAGGCCTCCTACTACTCATAGAACATACCCTAATTATTATCCACAGACTAAGCTACCCTCAAACATCCTACTGGAACAACTTAAGTGGTTGAAGCTGTCCCCATCTAATGACCGACTTACCCTAGGGCCAAACTCGACCTTTGGACAACTAATAATGATAGACTTCCACTTAAATCACCTGATCGTGTAAATAAGTGCCTAATCCTACACATTAGACTCGGAAACTAGTCGAAGTTATAACTAAGGATATAAAATTGGTTCACATGTGACCGTGCCTATCTTTTTCATCAAAGGAAAAAGCTTGTCTAACAACTTATCCATAGGAATTTATCTTGATCATTTATCCCCTTCGTAATTGAGTGTTAGACAAAAATCCTACATACCAGACTCAATATGATTAATACAAGAGAAAAATGTTTATGTGGTGAAAAATAAAGAGTTAGTTATGGGTATATCCTAGTCAAGGGAAGGAAAATTAACTAAGTAATATAGGCAAAGAGGCCGGATATTACATTGGACCCTCCTTAAAGAAAATTTTCTCTTGAAATTTAGCAAAAGAAGAAGCTCTAGGTACTTCGCTCTCATATCAGCTTCAAACTCCTGCATGGTTTTTTCTAGGACATGAATGCTCTAAAGAAACTTCACCATAATGATGGTTTTTTTCCCTTAGTACCCTTTTCTTGGTGTCTAGAATCTTCAAAGAGTTCTCAATGTAAAACATGTCCTGTTGAATTTCCAACTTGCTGAAATATATCATGTCGGATGCATTTGGAATGCACTTCTTTAACCTAGAGATATGAAATATGACATGAGCTGCACTTAAAGTTGGTGAAAAAGCTACCTAGTAAACTACTACAATTTTTTCTTAGTATCTCAAATGGTTCCATATATCTTGGACTTAATTTGTTAGACTTGCCATATCTCATCTCCCCTTTGATTGATAACGTTTTTAGTAAAACATGTTTGCCTACTTGAAACTCTATGTTCTTTTTGTGCAGATCTGTATTGGACTTATAACGATCTTGTTCCTCTTTCAACCTGTTTCTGATAAGTCATCTATCTTGATAGTTCAATCGTCACTGCTCCAACTAGCATTGCATCTTAATTGTCTAAGATGTTGGTGATGTACAGGGTATTTATTCTACTAATGGTAGGTGGTCTTCTCTAATTTCTTGCCAATCTAAAAAATATTGTGATCGAGTCGAGTCATGTTTAAAGCTGATAGTCGATACGACTCGATTGATCAAATAGATCGAAATAACCCTCTTCGTGTCATGAGAATGGAAGACATTGTTAAATAAACATCAAAATACATCGAATGTAAATAAATGCAAGAAAGAAAATATTAGGTTGAGCTCAAGTATGTGTAGCATTTATCTGTCCTTCAGCCGAAGTCGATACAGGATTTGCAAGACCTTTATATATTATAAGAAAACCGTCAGTAACGAATGTTACTGGTCCGAAAAATAACTAATACAATCTGGCAAATGGGTATTCCATTACCCACGAAAACATATGACATTTCAAGAATTCCTCACACCGGGCAGTAAGCAAACATACTTAAAAAAATGTCGGCTCGCATGCACGGCTCATAATCATAATCATATATACATACAGTGCTTACGCCCTCCACCTTCAATATCACCCGCCACGGTACTCAAATGGCAAAGGGAACAATTAAGTTAGTGCCACATATTCTGGAAATGCGCTGCATTACGCAGTACCATCATACACCCGTACTACCTCATGGTTTGAAGGAGTACTAGCATGGTCCATACATATCTCCGTACCACTCATTCTCTTATTCGTGAAATCTGTAAAAACAGCGCGTACTTATATAATAGGCTTAGGGATGAGACTTGCATAATAGATTTCTAGAGCTAAAGTTCGAAAACCAACAAGGGATCTCATCCTTGTAGTTTTATTAAACTTGCGTATAAAACACGGCTAAATGACCCGACATCGGAAGGATCCAATAAAACACCGCCGATGACGTCCTACGTTTAAAACACGATTAAATCTTACACGCAAGGAGTCAAGCAGAGAAGGAGAGTCCTACGGACCTGTTGTCCAAGCTCCAAGCATATCTGCACATCTACGGCGAGCTCGGACTCCGAAGCCTACATTGGAACCCACTGCTAAGTATGCTAAGTAAAAACTAATGTCCCTATATGATGCATGGTCGTGGTATGTGCTCATATCATCAATACATCCTAATAAAGGAAGCAATGTATCAAACTTATAATTAAACACTTGGCAGCCGAGACATAATAATACTAGATAATAAATAGTAAATATACAATAAACTATACTCATGGATAATTAGATAAATAATAAAAACATAATCATGAACATAAATAATATACTAATGATAAAATAATAATATAATTATACTATGTACGTACACAGGTAAACACGAGTAAGTATCATGTATACCCGTGTTAGTAAGCAAATAAATAATCAAATAATTATTATTTAATTAAATAATACCATAAAAAATAATAAATAAATAGTTAATATTCATTAATCACAAATAATAATAATATTAGTCATATAACACAAGAATACATAATTAATTACAAATAATTAACAACATACACATAACGAATAAATAAATAATTAAATTAACACTAATAAGACTAATATTCATAAGTAAATATAATATTAATATTGACAAATATCATGTAAACATTCAACTTATATGATAAACATATCAATAAAAATAAATAAATAATAATAATTAATTAATTAATTAAATAAAATAATAATTAAAGAAAATTTATCATAACATTCAATCATGCTAAACATTGTGAATATGCATCTAAACTAATGTACTTGTTCTGGAATTACCGAAAACGGTGCAAGAACAGACGAAAACGGTCCAAAAATGAGCTGAACCAGACCGAACCAAGCTGAACCAAACCGAATCAACCTGAATGGCCTGAACCAACCCCGGCTGGAAAAATAGGTTGGGTTGGCTACGCGGATCTGGACAAGGCAGACGGGCTCGGACATGCCCATGCGGATACGGTTGCGGTCAGCGGACATGATCACGGGAACGCGGACAGGAACCGGGTAGACAAGCCCGAACAGGGGCAGCGGTGCCCATCGCCGGAGAACGGCCACGGCGGCGTGGTTGGGGCAGTCGCCGGTCGGGATTGAGAGAGGAGACGACGGGGAACATCATGGTGGTGGCGATCGGAGCAGGCCGGCCACTGGCTGGCCGGAAAAGGGCCGGAAACAGGCAGCATCGCCGCCGTGTGTCGCGACGTCGTCGGCGGTGATCGCGGCCATGGAGGTGGTCGATGTATGTCTCAAAATGTAGATCCAAGTGAGGGGAAGCTGTGTGGGTGGTTGGATCGGCCGGTGGTAGCTCGCCGGCACCGGAAAATGGCTCGAACGGGTGGCGGCAGTGGCGAAAACCGACTCCAAAAACTCCCTCACCGACAGTGGCTGCGGCAGCGCCGGTGGTCATGACAGGTACGACTGAAATGCCGGCCGCGAGACGATCATGTGGGTGTAGGTGTGGTGGCCGGGGGCAAGGCGGAGACTCGCCGGCGGCAAGCCGAAGTGGCGGCGGCGTAACAGTGAAAATTTCAAAATCATAGAAAACCTTGTAAACCAATGGGTGAAGATAAGGGTAAGTGGGCGGCCCAGATTTTGCCACGTGGCATGATCTAGACATCCAACAACCCATAGCCTAGTAGGGCCCACCTATGGATATATGCTATATAGATATGAACCGAAAGTTCGGATCAAACCCGTCCGAACTCAAAACTGACTCGAGTCCTGAATTGACTCTATAGGTCGGAATTGAGGCAAGAAGAGTAAATGGGCCTCGAAACCCTAAACGAAATTAAGATGGGCCCGCAGGGACACAATCGAGTGATCTAAAATTTCTTATGCTGCATGCAATTGATGTACCGAAAAAAATCCCAACGGATACTAAACGTCGTAATGGCATAAATCTATCCTGTCTAATACATAAAAACAAATCAGTATACCTCAATATAAACTAATAACTGATGATCTTATAATTTTCATGTCGGGCATACTCAGCCTCCATAGCATGTTTATACGGCCATTTTGGCCCATACTCATAATCTGAAACTAGTTTGGCTCGATCTCGCTCGAACCAACTCGATACTAACCCGAATAGGGCAAAACTCAAATCGGGTAAAACCCTAACCCGAAAAGGGATTTTAAACTAATAGTTAATCTTGCATCTCTATAAGAACTATAGATACACATGTATTATGTAATCTTACAATATTATAGATGTAAAGCTGAACTAATTTGTCCATACTCATAGTCACCATAACTGGAATAAGGTGAGCAAATTTTGTAAGTCTATCGGCTACTAGCCCTTATTGTATCATGTCCAGTCTTGGTTCTGGCTACCAGTACATCCTTCTCATATCTTGGTACATCTTGATGACGCCTAGGTGAACGGTATACTTTGAATGATGTGCTTAATATAAGATTTTATTTCTAAGATCACCACTCCTTGGAGCACATAGTCAATCTTAAAATCTGATCAGTTCATCTTCTCCCTTCTTAACACAGTTAAGAGAAGTGGGACAACGTTGTAGCTCTTCATCTAAACTTTCTTCAGCCATTTGATTCTGTCAACCAAAGAAAGAATTCAGCTGACACAATGGATTTTTCTCAATGATACTTCTATCAATCTACACAATGTCGCCATTATGCTGGAAATTTTTGCTCGTGGATTCCTACTTAGTTCATTTGTTACAACATTAGCCTAATAAATATGATAGACTATGCTCAAGTCACAGTCTTTGATGAACTATAACCACCATTTTTATCGAAGGCTCAAATATTGCTAAGTAAAGATATATTTGAGGCATTTATAGTTAGTACAAACTTCAAATTTTCTCCATAAAGATAGCGCTCCACACCTTGAGTTCAAACCTATAGCTCCGAAGTCAAAATCATGAGTAAGATAATCTTTTTTAAGCACCTTCAATTATGTAGAAGCATAAGCTACTATTTTGGATGGCTCCATAACCTTGATAAGAAGCATTTATATATATGACAAATCCTTCAAGTTCTTAAGATAAAGTAAGAACTGGGGCGGTTATCAAACATTCATTCAATGTTTAGAAACACATCCCAGAAGCTTCATCCCATATGAATGTTTTATCCTTCTTTGTTAGAGAAGTTTGTGGGATAGTAGAAAATTCCTTGATGAACCTCTTATAATAGCCTACAAATCCTAAAACACTTATGGCTTTTATAATATTCTTTGGCTGATTCCAATCCACTGTTATCACCATCTTTGGGGATAATGTGGCCAATGAAAAAAACTTGTTTCATTCAAAATTAACATTTACTAAACATGGCATACTGTTTATTCTACCTGAGGATTTCAAGTGCTTTTCTAAGATGTTCCACATGAAGTTCATAATTGTTAAGAGTATATTTAAATATAATCCACAAAGACAATAACAAACTTTCTATTTATAATGTATAAGTTCGTTCCTTAGCATTTATGGACCTCATTCTTAACGTTGTAACTATTGATTGGTAATTTGGTTGTCCATATACAATTTTTTTCCGAAGTATTTTAGTGAATCCTATTAAAATATGGAACAGGGTACCTATATAATAGTATTTCAACAAGGAAAATATGTATAGTAATATGCTGGTAAAGTGATAGAAAGCTATGATGCCAACTTGTAACTTAATTCTTACACGCATGTACCCTATTAGGTTGTTACATGTGTCATCATTCTAACGCAGATGCATAACATAATTACATATAATTCAGAATTATAACATTAATCAGCAAATGAACAAGCAAAATAATATTAATACTATAAGCTGATCAATAATGTTTCAGCAATATCACTAATACATAAGTCTTTATCTTCATAAAATATAACTAATATAACAGCCATCTCAACAAAGATCCTCTAATAAAACTAATGCAAAGAAGTAAAACTAAGAGTAATGCTGAAAGTCTCCACCCTGTCACTCGTACACTGCAAAACATGCGTACATGCAAACATGTTTGTAAAGTATCTCATACAAAGTACATGGGCCACTACTTACATATGAAGCAAATAATAAATATGAAAATAAGGCTAATATCAATATAATAAACATGATAAGTCTCGACTAGTCATCGTTCAAGAATAACTTAAACATTAGTCATTAACGCAAGCATATATAGCAATTAGCTTAAACTTGGTCATCCATCGTTAATGCTTACTTGTAATGACCTAACCAAAAATACAATATCGTGGGTCTAACAGGCTCGGGTGTTACTCAAAAATATAACTAACCAACCCTATAACGACCCACCCTAACCGGACCGGGTGTTACATAAAATGGTAAAAAACCAAATAAGTGTAGAATTTATAACTTATCAAAATAACTCATGTTTAATACACCAATATATAAAACATTTGTCCCACAGTCTCGTACCATTTTCTATAGCCACATTTATAACACAAGAAAATACAAAGGAGTCCACTTATTATCCGTTCGCCAGACCTGAGTCGGTGGAAGAACCGCCCAGTAGTCTTTTATTCTTCAATCCAACATTGCTAACAAGTAGAGGCAATTCCGTGCTAGTGATTAAAACACTAAGCCATAAAATTAAATAAAACAAGTCAATCAATGTAACACCCCAATTTCGGTTCACTTAAGAACCGGATCAGAAATGTTACGATCGAGTCGAGACATGTTTAACATTATTAGTCGATGAGACTTGATCCATAAAATAGATCGAAATAACCCTCTTGGTGTCATGAGTATGGAAGACATTGTCAAATAAACATCAAAATACATCAAATATAAATAAATGCAAGAAAGAAAATCTTATGTTGAGCTCAAGTGTGTGTAGGATTTATCTGTCCTTCCGCTGAAGTCGATACAGGATTTGCGAGACCTACATATATTATAAGAAAACCCGTTAGTAACAAATGTTACTGGTCCGAAAAATAACTAATACAATTTGGCAAATGGGTATTCCATTACCCACGAAAACATATGAAACTTCAAGAATGCCTCACACCGGGCAGTAAGCAAACATACTTAAACAAATGCCGGCTCGCATGCACGGCTCATAGTCATAATCATACATACATACAGCGCTTACGCCCTCACACCTTCCATATCACCCGCCACTGTACTCAAATGGCATAAGGAACAATTAAGTTAGTGCCACATATTCCGGAAATGCGCTGCATTACGCAGTACCATCATACACCCGTACTACCTCATGGTTTGAAGGAGTACTAGCACGATCCATAAATATCTCCGTACCACTCATTCTCTTATTCGTGAAATCGGTAAAACAACGCTTACTTATATAATAGGCTTAGGGAAGAGGCTGATATCATACATTTCTGGAGCTTACGTTCAAAAAGCAACTAGGGATCTCATCCTTCTAGTTTTATTAAACATGTGTAAAAACACGGCTAAATGGCCTGACATCGGAAGGATCCGATAAAATGCTTTCGATGTTATCCTACATCTAAAATACGATTAAACCACACACGCAAGGAGCCAACCAGAGAGGGAGAGAGTCCTACGGACCTGTGGTCCAAGCTCCATGCGTATCTGTACATCTACGGCGAGCTTAGACTCCGAAGCCTATATCGGAACCCACTTTTAAGTACGCTAAGTAAAATACTAATGTCTCTACATGATGCATGCTTGTAGTGTGTGCTCATATCATCAATACATCACGACAAAGAACACAATACTAACCAACCTACAAATACACATATAGCATGCAAATCGATACACTATAATAATTAATAATAATTAAGTAAATTAACAAAGAAAATACATTCATAGATGATTAGATAAATCATAAGTACATAAATATGAACAATACTCTAATCATAAAATAATAATATAATAATATTATATAAATATACAGGTAAACACGAGTAATTATCAATATATCCTCGTGTTAGTAAAATGTAAAACCCCATTTTTGGGTTAGGGTTTTACCTGATTTAAGTTTTCCCTATTGGGTCAGTATCGAGTTGGTTGAGCGAGATCGAGCCAAACTAATTTCTGATTATGAGTATGGACCTAAATAGCCGTATGAACATGTTATGGAGGCTGAGTATGCCCGACATGCAAATTATAAGATTACGAGTTATCAGTGTATACTAAGGTATACGGATTTGTTTGTATGTATTAGACAGGATTTTAGGCATAGATTTAGACCGTTGCGGCGTTTAGTATCAGTTTGGTACTTTATGGGTACATCATTTGCATCCATCATAGGAATTTTAAATCACTCGATTTATGCCCCTGTGGGCCC
>JAVDBV010086841.1:4628-17144 GCA_032619315.1 Piper longum | reverse complement strand
GTCGACAGCTCGTGGACTAGTGGGGCCCACATATGGGTACACGCACTATAGATATGGCGGCTAGTTCGGATCGAGACCGTCTGAAATCGAAACTGACTTGAGTCCTGAAATTGACTCTATCGGAGGGAATCGAGGTAAGAAGGCTAAATGGGCCTCGAACACTGAACTCAATCAAATTGGGCCCATATAGGTATAAATCGAGTGATCTAAAATTCCTATGATGCATGCAAATGATGTACCCATAAAATCCCAAACGGATACTAAACGCCGCAACGGCCTATATCTAGGCTTAAAATCCTGTCTAATACATACAAACAAATCCGTATACCTTAGTATACACTGATAACTCGTAATCTTATAATTTGCATGTCGGGCATACTCAGCCTCCATAACATGTTCATACGGCCATTTAGGCCCATACTCATAATCTGAAACTAGTTTGGCTCGATCTCGCTCAAACCAACTGGATACTGACCCAAATAGGGAAAACTTAAATCGAGTAAAACCCTAACCCAAAAATGGGGTTTTACAACTCTCCTCTCTCGACACAACATATAAAATCTTCCTTACATGACTTTGGAACCTTCTCGGGTTAAAAACAAATATTATGAAAAGTGTCATATTTTTCTCCCATGTTTGCGTCTATAAAGGAGACATTCATGGTTTGTTTGACTATCAGATTGGATTGCACCTTATTCATTATTTGAGTCTGCCTTTTAGTTCTTATTCCATGTGTATTCCTCTCATTGATAAAATCAAAGCTAAGATCTAAGGCTGAAAATCATATCTACTGTCTTATGTCGGCCGCCTCCTAAATCTTAAAATCTGCACTTAATGACATGTCTCACTATTGAAACTCCACATTCACACTTCCAAAGTGTGTTCTAAAACTCATTACTAAATTATTCTTTTTGTTCTTGTGGAGAGAGAACATTGATGTCAGGGGTTTTCAAAATGTTAGCTAGATGCGGATTTGCAAGCCTTTATTAGAAGGAGGTCTTGGTTTCCGAGATATTTATAAGGCTAACAAGGCTGGACTAACAAAGTTGTTTTGACGAATGCTAACAAATAAAAGTAGTTTGCGGATGAAGTGGATTCATGAAGTTTATTTACATGGTGAATCAATATAGATTGTGCGCACAAATTGTGAGTCTCACACTTGGAACAACATTATTTTCTTAAGAGAAAAAATTGCCCGTAACTGTTTCTATGAAATTGGCAATGTCATAAACACATTCACTTGGCTTGACTCTTAGTTTAATCAATTTCCCTCTCATCCAAAGACTCAGTCATCAAACTATTGTAAAAATTGGGAGAAACACCTCTCAGACTATATCTTAATCCATCATTCAGGGTTTTTGGGCCCTCACCTCTAACACTACAAGCACAGAAAAAGCTCTAAACTTTTTCAATGAAAATACTTCATTTTTATCTCATGTAGATGATAACATAGGGTGCTTATCCTCTATAAGAAAACTTTCTTTCAAGAGCTGTTGGAACTTCTTGAGACTTCTCTCTACAAGAGTGTCATGGCACCCTATTGTTTGGTCTAAATACCGAATAAACCAGCATGAGTTCAATGTTTGGTTGGTCATGTCTAATGAGAACTTAACTCTAAATAATCTTCAACAGAAATGACTTCATCTCGCTAACAAATGCTTTTTTTATGAGGCTTGCTTGAAAGATAGAGATTATTTATTCTTCGAGTGCTCTTATAGTAAATAAATTGAAAGTTAAGCCTTCAAAAATGCCACATGCTCTATCAAGTCAACTCCTTTGATGAAGAAATAAATTGATTTCTTACCTTTTGTTTGGAAAACAAGTATGCAAGTCTCCTCTTGAAATCCCTTTTTGCTACTTACGTCTCTTTCATTTGGTACGAGCGAAATAAAAAAATATTTGAATATCTCAAAATGCATCAAGGTTCGTTATATTTATTATTTCTCAAGTCCACCTTACTTCGAAAGTCCTAAACTACAAACAAAGGATTATTGATCATCGCGATTTCCTTCTGGACTTTTGGATGTAATTCTATAAAGAATCTTTAGAGCCCTTTTCCCCTTGTATTTCTTAACCCCTTCGGGGGTTCTTGAAATAAAATTTTACTTTATTAAAAAAAATATTACATTTAACAATTTAAAGAAATAGAGTACCTCTAATAAGAAGCATGCACACTTGTAGTATCCTAAGCCAACCCATATCTTATTCACTTCCTGACAAGATAACAGATTGGTAGAGTAAAGTAAACAAGTGTATAAACTTGCCATGATAATGATTTTACAAAAAGTTAAAAAACAAGTTCCTTTTCTAGTAAAAAATAGATAATCTTAATTCTACGGTTCTAATAATTTGCTATCTACATAATAAAAAGATAATAGTTGATTTGATTTGGCATCTTATAATCAAGCAGCTAATGATTATCAAGTCTGTAATGAACATTTAACAGTGAATATTTCTTGATGTGTAGATGAACACAATTGAGTTTGATTTGGCAGAAACACTAACAATCATTCTGATAGTTCAAAAGCAAAAGTTTCAAAAAAATACATCTATGCAAAAGGAACCAACCCAAACATAGTTTCCGATGTAACTGTATAATTGTGGTAAAGTACATTGAACACAGATCATCAATGCTAAGACAATGCCTTGCCTTTATATCTTTATATATATATATATATAACAATGATGCTTTTGACAAACTAGTCCTATCCACTTCTTTTGTTTCCAAAGTTTCTATTATTGAAAAGATTTGTTTCTCCCTTCCACTTCTTTTCTACAAGCCTTCCCTCTCCACTTGATCCTAATCTTTTCCAACCAGTCCTATCCAGTCCTCTTCTTGACTTCTTCTTCCATACTTTCCATCCAGATCTCATTCCTTATTCCTTCCAAATCTCATCTTTTCTTTCTATCCTTTCTTTCTACTTCATCCATACTTCTTCTTTCTCTTTCAAATCTCATTTTTCCTTTCCACTCTTTCTTTGTATAATCCATGAACTCTTTATGTAAATTTTAAGTGATTAAGTGATTTTTGTACAAAGGTGTGAGATGTGTGAGACATATATATAACCTTTCTACATAAAGATTTATGCATGGTGTAAGATCTTAAGTTTGAAGAAAAGAAATCCTTTCTTTCTAGAATTGTTCTAACTCCTTAGAACAACCCCTTGACGATCTAAGGTAGATGATATAATAGTATATAAGGTAGATGATATAATAGTATATATTCAATATTTACTTTCAATATTACTTTACTTTCAATATTTAATTTCAATATTGCTTTACTTTTAATATTTACTTTTAATATTGCATATTAACCTCACTTGATTTAATATGACTGTGAACGTTTATGGTATTTATTTATAATTGTATATTATATATCTTTGTGATTATCTATATTTCTTTATTCTATTTACTATGTTTTCATATAACTTTGTTAAGTTTATATTTTATAATAATAATTCTCAATCTTACATATAGTTTAATTACTTATAAATTAAAATTATTTTTAGTTTAAACAGATTTTTAAAGTTTAGGGATCGAGCGAAATTTCAAAGTTTTGAGACTATTATTGGTATCAGAGCCAAAACAAGTTAAGTTCTATTTAGGTAGGTGATGGAACCAAAACAAGTTAAGAATGACTATTTAATTTCTTTAAGCTTTTAAATTTCGGCCGATCCCTTAATAAACTTCGCCCGGGGGTTGGCGGCCGGGGGCCGGCGGCGGCGGCAGGGGGAGGGGTAGGGGGCTTGTCAAAGGGGTGAACCAAATTTCATTAAATCCTATACAACCTTAATTAATTTAGCGTTATCCTAAAGCATGGTTGTTCTCCCCTGAAGTTCAATCTGGTTCAGAGCCAAACCAATTGAATGATTTATTGGGAGTCAATAATTAGAGAATTTTTCTTCTATCATCTGACATGCATGACAAAATATTGGCTAATTCTTTCTCTGATTGATTTGCTTTGACAAGATTATGCTCATTACATCATATATTTTGGATGAACTTTCACCCCAATAGTGATGTGGCAAGAGGAACAAGTGCCTGGGCAGCATACTCGTTCAAAGAAGCGGTAGGATGATAAGCATCCCAAAACATATGTTCAGAGCGATTCCTGCACTCCAATGGCAACTCTGGTAAGCATTGAATCTGACCCCTAGATCTTCCAAGCCCACAACAAGCTCTGTTTGTGTACTTAAATCCTGTAGTCAAATAAAAACAAGTTTTACATGATCAGATATCGGATATGTTATTGCTTCCGAATACAAACATTTGTGCAGTTCAAATAAATATTTAGCTACCATATTGAGAAGGGTTGTTGATGATGTTCAAAGTGAAGAAATATATTTCTCCGTAGACAAAGTTAGCTCCAGGAAGGTCTCCCTTGAGTTGGGTGAGAAGTGGCTTAAGCTTCTCGTTGTACTTGGCAGCCATTTCATTTGGGGGATCAAAACATTCACTTTGATTCAATGCAAAATTGCCCACCTGATTTGGAATGCAACCCAGGGCCCCAATCCCACACACCAAAAATCTCCTTCCACCCAAGTTATACAAATCCTGCAACACAGTTAGCATTCCACCACTTCTATCAATTTTATTATGTACATAACAGATTATATATATATATATATATATACACACACGCAGATAAAAGCTAGACATCTATTTACCTTGAGCTGCTTACTGAACTTTGTTGTGAGTAGATCAATGAATTGATCAACAGTGTAAAGAATAGCCTTCCCTGAAGCAGGCAGGAGATAATTGGCAAGGAAATCATTGCTACCAATGCTCACAAAAAATAAGGACTTTGCAAGGAACTCTTCCCTATCATTAACACCAATCTTTGGGAGCTCAACAGTTAATTGGCTAAGTGTTTGCTGGAAATTTCTAACCTGTTCATCCAATGTGAATCGATCTCCCTGTCAAATCAACAATATGATCAAACATATGAATATACGGGAGAAGGGAAGAGAAACATATATCAGAAAACGTGCATCGGTTTTTTACCAAGTAACTGCCACTGTCATTGAGGATCCCAGCAGACCCAGATGCATAATTGACACCCTTCAAGATCTTTGGCCCCTTGGTGGTCTCATTGTTATATGGAGGGATTAGGGGAAGACCCAATTGAGTTGCTACCAAAAACCACAATCTTTTAATTAACATTGTTTTCTATGTGGAAATAATGGTAAAGATAAGCACTCATAATGTTTTTCTCTTACCAATTTTAGCATAAGACCTATCAATTCAAAACCTAAGCTCTGTCCAAATTATGTTGTTATTCGGGATTTATAGCCGAGGGTATATTCGGCTCAACAAGGTTAAACTCGGCTCAATTTATTTTAAATTATAAATAAAATATATTATCAAGTAGTAAAAATAATTATCCTGATCCGTTATAAAACTGGATATATATGAATTAAAATGGTACAAAAATCTAAATCCAATTAGACGGTCTATTTAAAATTATAATGCAAATAAATCTATTATAATTATTACATTACAATTTCAATCTTGGTAAACGGTATACCTGAAAAAAAAAACCTTGTGAGATTAGCATGTAGTTATTTAACAACGATTTTGACATAGTTCTACCTGCATAATCAACAGTTGTGGGGCCGTTGCAAAACCTGCCCGTCGGACCATCCGGAAAATCAATGCCATTGGGCAAGAAGTTTGCCTTGGCCAAAGTCACTAGATTATTGTTGTTCCCCGGATCGGACAATGAGTCCCCGAACACGAACATGGCCGGAAAACCACTGTCCGCACCCGTGCTGTTGATCACGGACATGAGCACCAAAATGGCCAGGACTAACCAGACTGCAAGTGCCATAATTTGGTGTTGAGAAGACCTTCAAACAATGGCAAGTCATGGACAAGAATAAGATCCAATGTGGTATTTATAGAACCAAGGAATGAAATGACCAGCATGTGTATTGTTACAATATTTTTCACATGAATGGTGTTATTGAAATCTTTCTGTTAACTGCACAACTTGATTGATGATGCTAAATTCTGCTTGTGGATAACTTGCTCTACTTTTCAATAATTTGTTGGGATGACTTCAGAGTTCGTTTCAGTTTACAAACAATAAAGTCCATGCCCAGTTGACTACTGCCCAACAGAATTATAATGCATGTATAACCGTTTGGAAATTTTGTGTACATTGCTGATTCTTTATAATTTGAATATTATCACTTAAAACAAAGATTCATACTTTTACCATTAAAGAGAAGTTGAAGTTATCATCTAAACGCTTATATTAATCAGTGTTGGGGAAGTGGATCTTATTTGGCCAAACAACGATTATGGATCCATTGTCAGAAAATAAGCCCTATTCGACACCAACCTCTTAAATACGACTTCGTCGGCAAGCGAAGATGTACACACTATAGAATACAAGCATTAGCGGAGTCAATTATGTCCAAAAAAGAAGATCAGATTACAATTTATTAGTTAACAAGTTTGTTTACCTTTTAAATGATCATTGGCATACCTTTTAAATGATCATAGATGCATATGTGATGGATGTATGATTTTGTAATGAGTTTGCAATGATGAAATTATTTATAATAACCCTTTTTTCTGCTAGTCAAAGGGCTACTAATTAACCATAGTTTCTCAATGTCAATGCAATGAATCAGAATCTATTCAGCAATGTCATACCAGTCTAAGAGTTGACATTCATTCCCTTGATGAAACATCCATCTTATTAGCTTTCTTACCTTCTGGGTTTTAAACTTGTCAATTTTGGAATGATTTTCTTCAGAAATGTAGGACTATGTAGCAAGTAATTGTATCAAGATCCCGACCAAGTTGTATCTAAACTCAGTTTAACTCGGTTCGTTACCACCCCTAATCCTGCCAACTTTCTACTGATAATATTGCTAACATGCACTTTGATCTGTGAAAAATATTATTCAAATAACTTTGAAATTAATGAAACGATCATTTTCCTCGTGTCTATGAAGAGGCATTCATTTGTATACATTTTCCCTAATGACTGTGGAATGGTTGTTTAATCTGGCAAAACATGAGCTGAAAATTGGAGCTACAAAATGCTGTCATTTGGTATCACAGCATTTCTCAGGACAATGACAATTCCATCTTTGATCACATATCCAAGATCTTCCCTACAACCTTCTTGAACATTGTCTACATTCAAAATCTGTGCAGTTGAAAGTAAAAAGATAGATTAGGTGGTTTACAAGGTAAATATGATATGAAATACAGTATAATCCATTAACATTTATCTTGTATCAGTTCTTTAAAACAACTCTAAAAGACATAACTTCAATTGTAAACTTACACTACTCTTAGCTCAACCTAGGAAATATGTTGCTTTGGATAACATTTTGAATGGATGTCCATGTTAATTACCTTAACATTTCTTCCAATCCTTGCATTCCTGTCTATTATAACTTTCTTGATGTGAGATTGTTCTCCTATTCCAATAGGAATTTCCATGTCACTCTCATCAGGGCAATGTGGCATCATCTGTGAAAGATTTGAGGGTTTGAAATCATATAAATAAAAGATTTAGAACAAAGTATGCTCTTAGAAATACATTACTTGGTGTGTGTCAGTCCCAAAAATTATTGAGTCTTCAACCACAGCTCCATCTCCAATCCATGTCCTCATGCCTATCACAGAACTCTTGATCTTGCATCTCTACTTTGAAGAGAACCAAGTTGCACATAAAAAGAAAAAATAAATTTCAATTAATATATTTTTTAAGTTAAATTATCATATTTCAAGACTACATAATTAATTTATGTTGATACCTACATCAAAATGGCAACCATCTCCAATAATGCTATCTACAATAATAGCATCTTCTATCAAAGATGGGGGAAAGCACCTTGGTAAAGTGTAAAGAGCTGAATCATAGTAACTGTTGCAAATCATCTATTTTAGTTTGAAATAAGAAACCAAATAACTCAATTACAAATGTTGAAACCACCAACTTCAATCCAGAGGTAGTTCTTTTGGTACTATCCATGTTGGCCTGGTAGAAAGCTCCAATGCTGCTCATGTTGTCCCAATGACCGTCATGAGCAAAAGAGTGAACCTGTTAGATAAGACCCTTCTGAGATTCAATGAAATGGCAGCCATCACATCTCATTTCCCAGTTGTAGCAAGTGTTCAAACTACTTAGAAATAGTTGGAACAGAAAATGATACCTTCATTCCAATAGAAATTGCACCAGATATTATTTGGCTACCAAAATGATTGGCATTGGGGAAGAACTCTGTTAAGAGCTTGATTATTACATCTGTTTTGATTATGTAGATCCCCATGCTCGCCAAATAAGCAGCATCGGATAACTTTGAGCTTCCTGCCTGACTTTTAGATAGCATATCCATCAAATTACTGTACAATATCAAATGGTTGCCATATTAAGATTGAATAAAACAATACTGCAAGAAGTGCATGATTACGCAAATTCTTAATCTTACACCTCTAACTTATTCAATGAGTAACATCAAATTGCTATCAGTAAAAAGTAAGACAGATATTCTCTTTATTTTATAAAGCTTGAAGTCATATCCAGGATGGCAGATGAGATACTTAACTTTGTCAACACTCCATTTTTCCCATCAAGCTTTTCTATGTATTCAGTAACTTGATTTTTGTTATTCACTTTCAAGAATTCAGATTGATGGTTTTGATTGGTTTTGGATGAGACAGCAACAGTGATGTCTGCATTACTGTTCCTATGAGCCTGTATAAGATCTTGGTAATCCATCCTATAAAGATGGTGACCAGGAAGTATCAAGAGCTCGGTTACAGGATGTTCCTCAAGCACCCACAAGCATCTTCTAATAGCATCTGCTGTTCCCTATAAGCAAAATGATATTGCAAACCAAATTAGAAGAAGAAATGCCACTATCATGGGCTTTTCATGAAAATTTGTATTCTGATGTCATAAACCTGAAACCAGCTTTGCTCTTCAGGGCTTTGATATGCAGCTAAAACTTGAAGAAAACCTTCCTTCTCCCATCCCAAAGTAGTATATGCTCTAGAAAGATGAGAATTGAGCGAGGTTGAATTGAACTGAGTTATTGCATATATCTTGGTGATGTTACTGCTGATGCAGTTGCTAACAACAATGTCTATAAGGCGGTAATTCGCAAGAATTGGAATGGCTCCATCTGATCTTCTTTTTGTCAATGGACACAGGCCTGATTCAGGACCATCTCCAAAGATAATTGCTGCCACATTCTGCTAAGAATGGAAAAAATAAAATGAACCATTATTTACTTATGGGAAGATAGCTGTTTCAAAGAACAGGATAACATATAACATTCAAGTGTTGTTTTCACCTGATTCAATGGAGGAGATATTGACATATGAGAATCTGATACCAAGTTGTTTGATATTAAATGCTTCGTACCCATAGTGAACTTCTTGTCAATGGACTTGTGGTGATTGAAAACTGAGCCTAGCATTGCAAACTTAGATGTGTGGAAGACACAAGTGGGAATGGCAAACATCAGTCTTTTCCTCAAGAAGGCATGATTGTGAACTCTGTCCTACTAAAGAGTTTAAGAAGCTGAAATGGAGAAGAGTTTGCAAGAAGAGGAAGCAAAGAACAGAATCTATGGCTTTCCTCTCCTTCATGGGGACTGTCTTTAGCGTGTCTTTTGGAGTCGCTTCTCTAAAATCAACTTGGTGCTTTTTTATGTTTATCTATTTGTACAACATGCACAATATCAAGTTTCTAAGATGAAGTATAAAGCAGTCCACGAAATATGTCATATGATAGGAGCCAAGCATGCTCTCATCTTATACGTGAATGTGTAGTGTACTCAACTTGGATATTGAAGAGGATACAATACTACATATGATTGGCTAGTTTGATTACTCTGCTTTCCGAGCGTGATTAGTAGCCTTTTATTAGCTTTTGAGGAACAGCTCCTCCTCAAGCTGGGAGCAACTGGAATGAGTCAGTTTCAAGACAAGTATGGTTCCATGCGATGATGTTCATTTTTCTCACCATCCTTTTATTGTAGCAGACAATTTTAAGGGCAGCCAACTATGCCTTTCCTTTCAAGATGCGTTGAGCAAAGTGGAAAGCAGTCAACAAACACAAGATGCCCATTGATCAACTTTGTGTGTATTACAACTTCTAAATCATAGTTCTGGGTCACAATGTCCAAAAAACAATCAACCGAATGTCTTAATCAAACATTTGCTCAACAAACTCATACGCCGTTGAAACAATAATGTTATTGCGTTTGGCACAGAGCTTGCACATTTGACATAAGCCTGGTCCAAGTCATCACATGTCAAGACGCCAAAAACTGTTGGAACTCCTGCAGTGTGAAGAGAAAAATTAAGTTGCCATGTATTTATCTTGCTACTGTCGTTTCCTGTTCGGGATTATAACACATACTAACAGCATTGAGGATATCTATTCTAGTTTTGCAGCTCCAATGACCATATAGTGCTCTCTTGTGTGAAGCATATTCAAGGTTCTGCAATTTTATACCCTGCCTCTTTCCTTTTTATTGCAATGTCTGTAACGAAACTTAAGGATTAGAAGAAACAATGAAAACTAAAGTTGAAGAAACAAAATCTCTATAACAGTTCAGCATCAATGCAGATAGGGGAAATATCATCAACAATTTTTAAAAGTTAAGCTACCAACTAACCAGAATTAAGAAGCACTCCAGATGCAGCAGATTTGGTAACAGCATCATAATGTGTAGTATCACCTCTTATCTAATCTCAACTCCAAAGAATAAAACAAAATCCATAATAGGAAGTGAACAAAAAATTCAATGTAAAAAAAGGCTTTTTTGACATAAAATGTTTCTGCCTTTCAACCTAGATGCAGCTTCAAACCAAGTAAATTAAATAGAAATAATACAAATTTGCTGTTATTATTCATCCATCTTGGTTAAGGTACAAAAGATAAGAAAGTACGACAGTAATTATAGAAGTTTAAAATAAGTAGCTTGTGTGGTTTTCCTATTTGATAAATCTGCTTGAACAGTGGGAATGACTAGCAATATACCATTGAGTTTAAAGCAAAGTAGTTCATTGAAGTCCAATTATTTAATTTAGGCTCTTCATCAAGAAAAGGTCACTGGAAATCTAATTTTGACCTAGCTTTATCATTAGTAAGTGCTAACAAAGTTTCTCCTAAAATAATCAACGCTGATCTGTGTGCTGTTCCCTCATCAATGATATGGACAATGATATGTCGCCTTAAGCTAAAAACTTAACGTAACGTTGTAACATTTCCTTCTCCACTGATTAAAGTTTCATTATGATCATTCATTTTATAATTTTATCACTATTCACTAACTCTCGCGAATATTTCACTAAGACTTTCTACTCCTATAGAAGATTTCCAAGGCCACCAGAAGCCAGATTTACTAAACTTAGTCTCAGAAGTCTTCTACCCACATAGGATAGCCACCCAAACTATTTCCTTTTCATTTGAGCAATTACTGAAGTCACCAGCCATTCTGAAACATTGAAACTTACATACTAATAAATTGAAACTCCGTGCTTCAAATAACAGCTTTATATATTTTTTTAAAAAAAGTATAGGTTAGCAGTATCAGTGGCAGCTTATCACAGCTCCAATGCACAGCACAGCGTCATACTGTCCTGTCATTCCAAGCTTTTGGAAGACAACAGGAATTTCAAAGCTACCTGGAACCCACCACACCTGTGGCACAACAAAAGATTGGCTATCATGCTCGCCACAAAACAATTAGCAATAGAGAAGTCCATGGGTGTGCATAAAATATTAATAAAGAATTCGTTAACATAACAGCATCTGAACAAGTAAGTGGCACAAAAACTGCTGATGGACGCGAACTATAAATTGAAAATAAACTCAAAACAAATTACTGAATTAGAAACAAAATGAATCAGCAAAGCTGCATACCTCAACGTTTTCTTCTTTGACTGAATATCTCTTGAATGTTTCTAAAGCCCCCTCCACGAGCAACTTGGTCACAACCTCATTAAACCGAGCAACAACCTTCCCACGTCAAAAAAAAAAAAAAAAAAAGAGCAAAAACAAAACGTGACAATTCAGATAACATCTAACAGATGGTTTATAAGAAATCCATCAACCAAGCTATAAAATTTCTCATACTCCAAATCTTAACAAAAAAAAAACACTCTTTTCAGCAGATTAATACTGCTAAAACTAAAACAGCTTTTTACAAGAAGTTTCGAATTTCACCAACTCAGATACCCCAAAACACGCCACTTACAATAGCAAACCGCAGACCTTCCCCTTTGGAAAGCGAGCCGACGAAATGCCGGACGCAGGCGGCCGCCAACCTGACCGAGTCAAGCCGAAGAACGGCAATCAAACCACAGTCCCAACAGCAGATACACAAACAAATAGTTAGCAAAGCAAGCAAAGATCCAATCTTGACGACCAAAATCCGAACCAAGGACCTCGTCGGCGAGAGGAGAACGGCAGGAATGGTTTCGGGGAGGCCCCGGAGAGGAAGGAGGCGCCGGGTAGTGGTTTGGAGGTGGAGG